>CM051363.1:7139283-7168123 GCA_028015245.1 Cardamine occulta
CGAGAGCCATTGAATGTGCATTAGCTGAAACATTATTTGATTTATAATCAGGTCAACTATCCAACAAAATTTCGCCAGAATTTTTATGTCCTTTTTTTTTTGTGCAAACATCTATTTCATTAGATTAGTCTTCAAACATACATCAAAAAGAGGGAATTAAACATCCTCTTTAATTACGACAATTATCTTTTAAATCAAGGCAAGATGCTAAAGATAGATTCTTACTTAAAGAGATTGATTGACAACGGATTTTAAGCGAAGCTTAAATGCGTCAAAGGGGACATCGCGGTGAGACCCCAATATAAAAACCTAGTCGTAACATAATTCATATGTTTTGACGTTGATAAACAACATTTACCATCGGTTGAGAAACCGGTTGCATCTTCTAGCTCCATACAAGTTACGGAAGATAACAAGATGGTGAAAGTGTTGGGATGAACTCTCGATGCTGCGTCCGAGCAAATTTGGCCTCGCTTAGAGAGCTTTTGGATTCTTCTCTTCAAAGAGTGATATAGCAAGACGAGCAAGTAATGTTCTGGAGCTAGGCCGAGTGTTCTCTCTATTAAAGAGGAAGGCTGCAACAAAAGAATCTCCACAACAGGGAGATTTTTATGTTCAAAATCCCTTAAATTGAATACTTTTAATAACCGATATACTTTGAAAGCACTTCTTCGGTTTTTCCTACTTCGCTTGAAACGAAAATTTAAATTCTATAAGGTTTTGTTGATATAGAAAAATACGAATACATGATAGCCTGCGAATGTGCCTAAGTCAGTTATAATGAAATGTATTGAATTCCTTTGAATGACTTGGCCGTTGTCTACTTGTCTTCGTGAACGCAGAATTTTTATCAGAAAAATCAGATATGGTAATTAATAATTACTGTGTAAGTAAGATGGGTACATAACGCATACAAATTCTAATCGATGTAAGAAAAACTAACATAAAAACCCGAGAAAATAAAAAAAATGGTTAGCAAAACAGAGAGAAGCGACAAGAATATTCATCAAAGCCACATGGTATAATACATTCAATATCTCATAGTCAGAATATTTACTATTTTTGGTTGAGCAAATCTTAATTTCTAGCGCAGAATATTATTATGCAGAGATAATGGTAAGACAAATTAAACCCAATTCTTAATATTAGTTGTCTTCAATGACAATGACAATGACTTAACAGAAAGAGAAGTAAATAATTAAGATTAGATTAAATATGTTTCGGGAGAGTTAAAAAACTGTCAGTTTAATCTGTCGAATCGTTTGTAGCTTCTTTCGAAAAAATACGAATCTGAGTATCATCAACACACATGTAGTTAGGACTGTGCATAATACTGTCTTTAGGTATTTAAGACAGGAGGCAGCTCTCGGAAATATTGTACCAATTAAAAAAGTATAGTTCCACAGTTAGGATTGTTGCACTAACCCTAATCAATCCATCGGAATGTTCATCTGTGAGACTTTTGTTGTTGGGTTTATTTATAATAGTTTTATTGGCAACCAGTCAACCACATCAAATTCAACCACATGACTTTTTGTTGCCGGCCTTTAAACTCGAAATTATTTATGATAATTACTAGAAAAATGTTTGCGTCGAAACTCACTTTCATATACATTCGAAGAGACGTGAACTTCTTCTTTTTTTCCAACCGACCAGATGTGATTTCAGAACTAATATATCATCAACTTTTAGAATAGTATATAATACTTAGAGCAGTTCCATTGGAAGTCTGAAATACTTCCCATTAAAATAAAATTAAAATTTTTAAAATAGAAGAAAGAAAACTCAAATATCATCTCTTACCACTTGTCATCTATTAGACCATACTTATTCCAAATACTCTCATGGATGTCTTAAATATAATATAATATTAAAATTTAAAGACACTTATACTTTTAGGGATATAAAGTGTCTATGCAGAAACAACTCATTGAGTTTAAAGACACTTTCATTTTTTTTTTTTTTTTATTCTTTGTAAAAGTTAAAGACATTTTCACCAAATAACCAATGCAGATGTTTTTATGGTCTAAACTTTTTTAACAAATAAAATAATAAAATAAATAAAATATATTATTAAATTATTGTTGAGATATTTTTGTGGGTATTTCACCCATAGAGATGATCTTACTTTCGTTATCTTAACTACAGAAAAAGAAGTGACTTGACTGAAAAGAGTACTGATGCGATTGACACGCATTAGCTTCACAAAAGGAGTACCCCATGAGGACGAATCAAGTGGACTGGGCCACGTCCAAAACTGACATTTGAGTGGCCTATCAGAAACCAATTCTTTCTTTACAGAACAAAAAAAGAAAATAAGGGATTTTTTACTTTTTAAATTAATGTATCTTATGAAATTAGATTTTTGAAAATATATAACACAGAGGAAATGAGAAAACAAGATGGGGAGATAGATTGACATTTACACGCCATAGAATTCAACACCAAATTTGTTGTCAGTACAGAAAGGGAAAAAAAAAAACTAAAGTTAAAATAACATTCCCACAAGGGAAAAAAAAAACCCCATATATATAGCAGCAATAGATACGATATACAAAATACAACATAGTTAGATTTATACTTTTTTATTTTATTTTTATTTTTTACTTTGCTTTAGAAGAGAAGAACCTGCTGAATCCTCTAGAGTGTTTCTCAGGAGTAAGTCCCGATGAGGACGATGATGAGTTTGACTTCGTGTGTCTATGTTTTGACGCTACTGGAGATCTCATTGTAGTCATCGATGGTGATTCCTTGTCTGAAGGCGAACTCAAGTTGTTGTCTTGAGGATTTGGGGAAGTTGCGTATTCGTCTTCTTCAGGGTGTAGGGCTTGTTCATTGCTTGGAGAAGAAGCAACCTGCTCTGTTTGAGGACACATGGATTTGAGTTGTTTCCCGAGAAGTAATATGGTCTCTTGACACTCTGCTAGCTTCTCTGCAGCAGCCGCTAGTTCATTGTCCTGTGGACATTCAATGTCAGGAATTGTAAATTCAAAACCGAAATCTCTGTTAGATCATAAATTGGGTCTGTTTTGAAAGTTACCTGTTTGCTTTTAGGATCAGCTTCGGTTACTGAAGAAACTGGGCAGTTTTGGTTGTTTCTGAAGTTTTGAAGCAAAGAGAAGAAGTTTAGAGATTTTTAGAGACTTTATTATGAAAAAGAGAGTAATGTTTAGTGTAATGTTACCTTTGTAATTGCTCCTCGAGTTCTTGGCATTTGGCTTGAGCTTCTCGGTGATTTTCCTTCTCGTCGTGAAGCTCATCTTCTAAGTTATCGATTTTGCCTTTAAGAGAACTCAACTCTATTTCCAGCTCCGATGATCTAGTTTCAAGAGATCTATATGATTCCACCATGCATTTGAGCTGAATCTCGGCCATGCCATTAGACTTCTGAGCAGATTCCAAGTCTGATTTGACTTCAGCTAGAAGTTGCTCTGTTTCTTGTAGTTTGCACTTAGTTGCTTCAAGATCTGCTTCACAGCTAGCAAGTTTGGTCTCTGCTTTTTCTTTCTCAAGTTTCAATCCTTCAAACTCTTCTGATGTAAATTTAAAAGCTGCGAGCTTTGGTTCAACGCAATCATCTGGAATCTCTGAATCAGAGCTCTGAGAACAACCATTCTGGTAATGCTCACCTGATGAATCTTTCCTAAGTGCTTTGTTTTCCGGTAGAGCGACTTTATCGATGCAATCTGGACTGTGAATCTCCACTTCAGATGTGTTGAATCCCAACACATCGATTTTAAGTTCACTAGCTTCGACTAAAACTCGCGAAAGATCAAACACAAAATCGACCAAAGTCTTCTCCTTGCTCAAGACTCTGTCAAACGTGACTGAGAACTCTTGAACTTTTGTTGAGAAAGTTGTGTTTTCAGAAAACGTGTCCTGACACGCTGTTGCTTCCTTTGAAAGATAGGAAATAAACTGGTAAATCTGAGAAAGAGCATCCGCCAACTCTTGAGTTATAACCTCCACAATTGTAACTTTTTCCTCTGTGGTCTCATTTGACATGGCTATCTCCTTTTCTTCTGTAACACCGTTTACATTAGCTCCATTATATTTAGAAGGCAGCTTAACACAACCTGCATCTTCAACTGCACATTGTACCTCTGCCAAAATCTTCTCAAATGCAGCATCTTTGGGAAGAGTTTGAAGCAAAGTGGAGATTCTTTTCTTCAGTTGCGTTGCTGGTAAAGTCTTTTCTTCAGCTTCAGAATCAGCACTTGAGTGATCACCATTTGCTTTTGAGCCATTTGGTTGACAAGCTAGCTTTTCCATTTCTAGAAAATCGTCCATAAGCTCCAACTGGTTAGCACTCTCAGTCTTCTTGATCTTCGCACTGTTTCTATCCTTGTTGGATTGAGAGAGTTCAGACATTAAAGAGCCAGCAATGCTTCGAGCATCTTCGTTTCCGTCCTCAGACATTGAAGCCATACTAGGAGGATTACTAGCATTTTGACGAGAGAAGATTCCAGCAGGCACTTCAAAGCCACGTTTGGTTGGACTTTTACTCATCACTTGAGCTTCCAAGGTTTGAAGCCTATTAGCTGTCTTAGAACAGAGGTTCCTCGACACTTGAAGCTCGCTGTTACGCTTTGCCAAAGCTTCTTTCAGCATCTTTGTTTCTTCTTCCATAGCCAGTAACCTCTCTGTGAGCAAATCATTCTCTTTATGGAACTTTTGCTGTATATTATCAAGCGAGAACTCGGAAATCTGAGACATGTGTGACATTGGAGACATGAGAGGACTAGATGGTCTGGCCGGTGACCTTCTCTGTCGATTATCTCCATAATCTGATCTGCCTAAACTCTCAACCTCCATTTTCATCTGCGCAAGTGCTGCAGGACCAGGAAGTTTCTTTCTCACAAGAGTACGTAGTCTTTGACACTCAGCTTCCAGCTTTGCAATTTTCTTAACACCTTCCAAATGCTGTTTGTTTGCTGCTTCAGCAGATCTCATACTCATATTCTTTTCCTCGTTTCGTATCTCCAACTCTTTAGTAATCACATGAGTTTCATACTTGAGAGTATTTATCTCCCTTTCACAAGACTCTATATTGTTCTTAAGATGCTCAATCTCAGACTCTGCTTGAGATTTCTCTTCACTTATCCTCATAAGCATGTTTGAACGCTCTTGCAACGATCTCGACAGCGTATCGTTTTCAGCCGCAGACCGAAGCAGTTCTTGCTCAAATTCCCCAATCTTGGACTCAAACTCAGCTCTAAGCTTTTCCATTTGGTTGGTTTTAGTTATATGAACATCACGCAGCTTCTGTTCGTTTTCTTCCTTTAAACTCCGTATCTGTCTCATACACTCCTTTAAAGCTCCATCTAAATGCGCTGCTCGATCTTCAACAGTGAGTTTCGCAAGCGTAACGGTTTCGAGATGTGTTTTCAAAGCCGATGCTTCTGCTTCAGCTTTTTCCCAGCCTGAAACAAACAAAAACCAAATTTAATTTTAAAAACATGTACATGCAAATTTAGTCATTCATCAGCCTTTGTTGTGTTCATACCTGTGACAGCTTCTTCAGCAACTTTAGAATGCTGTTTAACCAAAACCTCTTTGGCTGTAATATCTGCATTTGCAGTAGATAGCTTCAAATCCAAATCCTTGATCTGATCTTCAAGGTTTGAAACTTGTTCTTCATACTTTTTAACTTCATCTTTCAAACCATTTAGATTTGAGTATTGATCAAGTGAGATCTGGATGTAGCTTGGCTTCTTTCCATTTTCCTGTTGGTTTTTTTTTTTTTAATGAAAAATTAGGAAAGAAACTCAAATCGTGGAATTTCAATGAAGCACAGTAAGATGAAGTACCTGATCAACAACTTCAGTCACAGTAGCTGCTTTCTCTGAGGATTTCTTCTTCCATGGCCAACTCTTACGATCCATCTTCTTCTTCTTCTTCATAATCCACAAACAATTCAGCATTCAAATTATAAACTCATGATTATAAAGAAAACAAGTAACACTAAAAATAACAGAGATCCAGAGCAATGAGTACCGACGATCGGGGAAAATTCGATCAAAAATTCCAGAAACAAATAAAATTCTGATTTCGATGAAGGTTCAACACTTGTAAATGAAACAGAAACAACACAAAAGAAAAAGGAATCTAAAAAGTGAAACGAATAAACGAATACCTCCAAAAACCGATTTCACGGAGAAAAGCGACAAAGGCCATTACTAGAATCAGTAACTTCACGATTAAAATCCAAACAAAAATGGCAGACGAGAAATCACCACTAGACAACAAAAATACACCTCTAAAATAGTAAACAAACCTAATCACCGACGTTTTTTCAACAGTCACATCTCATTACCAAAAGTCACCGACGCCGATTATACCTTTTTTTTTTTTTAATTATTAGCTCAATAAATTTAGTAGAACCAAACCATCTCGAATTCAAAATCCGAAATCAAAGCACATAACAGAGAACGAAAATGTCGAATCGAAACCAGAAGAGTAAGGGAAAAAAAAACTCACCGGAAAACTCCAAAATGCAGCGATGAAACAGAATATCCCGAAAGATAAAAAATGAAAGAGAGCTAGTGGTGAATCATCAAAATGAGGAAACAGATTGAAAACAGAGAATTGAAGTCTGTTTCTAGGTGGAGAGAAAGACTAAAGAGTGGTGGGTTATGGTTTTGATAGTGGCGGTGATGGTGAATTTGGTGATGGTGATGGTGATGGTGAAAACAATCTATGCCTTCTGTATCACTTCAAAGCCTAAAAACGTAGCAGAGGCCTCTCCTTTAAACTAATCCATACCTTCCCTTTCTCTTTTTTTTTTTTTTATTATTATTATTTTCTTCTCCTATTTATTTACCCTCCTTCCCCCGACTCTTGATATTTAATTAAAATAAATACCAATAATTCAGTTGTTTTTTTATTATTATTGAAAAATTCTATTTTTATTTATGCTTTTGTTTTTTTTCATTTCTATTTTATTTTGATATTTTAATACTAATTCTGTGTAAGTTGAAACAAATAAAATACTAAATCTGTAAACACTAACTAGCACTATTTGCTTAAGGGAATAGGCTTTTTCAATATTTTCTTATCACGATGATAGCTAAAACAATGACATTTATCACATGTGCTTTCTTGTTATACAAACCCATTAATAGAAGTCAGAAGAAAATCTTTATCCAAAAAAAAAAAACAAAAAAAAACTAAACCTCAGCATTGACGTTTTCGAAACTTTAGACTTTTAATGGTGAAAGCGTTTTTTGTATTACTGTTTTATATATAATATAGTGCTATATATTGCTATTATCTTTATATATGTGTATATATATCATGTATGCTTTTTTATAAGTATTTACATAAGTTTGAATTTGGACAGTTACTCAACTATTACATTCACACAAACCAGAAGATTATATGTTATGGTCTCACAATTATTGTTATGTTTAAATATGTTTTCCCTTAAAAATGTATTTTTATTTTCATCTATATTTGACTCGTTTTCTTTAATTACATCGAGAATGATTAGGTGTATAAATACTTGTGTTTTAATACGATGAATAAATAATAAAATGCTTACTAAAATGATAAAAATGCTTATGGTAAGTGACTAAATGGAACAAATATGGGAACCAAAACAAGCGTAGAGTGATGACAATAATAAATGGACGGGAGATATTAATTTAAATCGTCGGTTTCCACCGGCTTAATTATCCTTATCTCGCACTTAACAAATTTTTAAAAAGGACTAACAATTCTTTATTTTCAAAAATAGAGATTAAATACAACATTTTTCTTTTCTGTTGTTAATATAGTATATAAATACAATAGTTTTTGTCATATGCCATGAAACAACCAAAAATTCATGAAAATGTTTATTTAATGTGATTCATTCAGCGATGGTCCTAACTCCTTACAATTGTATCATGTAGTTTAGAGACAAGCCAGCGAACCAAAGTTTGTACATCACAGTCTGTAAATAGCAATTCCACAGACCAGAAGTAAAGGAAATGAATATATAAATTTTCGATTTAATTTAAATTAGAAATTAACTGCAAAATGAAAGAAAAAAACGACTTATTTTGAATATACAAGCAAACATTAAATTAATTCTAGTTTGCAAAAAAAAAAAACGAGACCTGTAGAGTAAATTATAAATGAAAATGATTAATGAGGTCGTTTTCTCTATTAAAATAGGATCAAATAGCTTCGACTTTACATAATAACAATAATTAATTCCATTAGGTATATCATCATCTAATATGTCTACCGTCTACCTACACATTTTTAAATTAGATAAGAAACTTATGATTTAAACGAAATAAGATGCTCACCACCCGAATTAAATCCAGAAACGATCTAGTTTTTGTAAGTATGCATCTTAGAAAATGGTGTCAATTCAGGTCTTTTATAATACATTTTTGTCATTGTCAACAAAATTTTTTAAAAATAACATATTTATATATATGTGTGTTTGTTTTCTGCGGAATTTTTTGGTTGATACTAGCTACTGTATAATTTAGCTTTTTGGTAGAGAGAAGAAAAGGAAAAGAGAAAAGTCAACATCCAACTATAGTCGAAATCAAAACAGCAGCTGACAGCAAGGAAAACACGTGGCTGGGTTTCACACGTTACCAGTTTAGTCTTACTGTAGTATGCGTTGTATATTATCTTACCTCAGAATCAATCCGACGGCTGTGATCGCTTTAGCTATGTATTCTTAGCTTCACTCACCCGTAACAGTCAATAGTTTGATAGAATTCGATATCGTTGAATCTGATCCCTTATACTATGCTTACTTGCTTAGCATATAAAAACATCCAAAGATTCTAACTTCACGAAGACGAATAAAAAAAAGATATATATAGTATTTTTGAAACGAAGAAAGTATTAGTATATCTCTAGATCAATATTAAAATAAAATAACAAATTTTAAGCGTTAAAAGTTATGAATTGTAAGCAAGTTTGGAATATGATGAGCTGTGTTGAATCGCGTAATTTTTTTATAGTGGACTACAGACGAAAGATTCAATTTGAATAGTTAAAAGTAATTAGCGGTGGGTCCAAATACACAAAGACCACGTAACGCGCTTTTGTCACGTGATATGTCTACATTATCTAGTGTCATTAGTACGTGTGTGTAACAATTATACTGCTTTTATCTCAATAATCATAATATTTTTCTCGGCAATCCCTATACCAAAAAAAAAAAAAAAACTAAAATCAGACACATATCCTTTTTCATATCTGTCCAAACGATAAAATAAAGAGTACTCCTAATATTTATGTAAAATCACGTAAGAGATGAATGGTGCGACTCGAAAGAAAGAAAAAAACATATATTAACAGGTCATGGTCGGGTCATGACCCGCGCTGTTTGGACTGTGTACCGGATCGTGTCATGACCAGTCTGATTAGTACATAAAACGACATCGTATGACTGATTCATGTGGGACCAGAGATGGGCCAGCTACGTAAAATCGTATTAAAATAACCTTTTTAACCCTAGTCTTATTTGATTGAGGGAGACTGTGTCTGGGTCCATTCAAATAAAGCCTTGATACGTGTAAACTCGAAAACGACATAGTATTCTTGAAAACTCGTAATACCATTTCACCTTGAGTGAATTTGCCATCTTCGACGAAACGACAAAACTTACACAAAACAAATTAGTATGTGTGAAAACAGTAACTCATTAACATGAAGACGCATACCATCTTGACCCTTGAGATCAGATCGAGTGAGAAAATAGAAAGGTAGTTTCTCTACGTATTCGTCTTCGTCCAAAGGAATTATTAGTTTTACTATTTTATGTTGAACATTTTTGTGGATTATTTTTTAGATAAAGGCCTAAAACCCTAAATATTACCAAAAAGGAGACTAATACTGACTCATTGAAACTTGTAGACGTAGACAGTTAACCTAAACACGCTTAACTTAAACAGTTTAAATAATAATTACCGACGTACGTCGATACAACTGAAGTTTGGTACATGTTTATTATATATAGATTATATAATTTTGGCTTTAATTTATATCCCGATGAGTAGAACAATGTCAATCAGTTATGCTTCTAAACTTAGGACTAATCTCCTTAATTATTCTCTCGTAATTAAGGGTTCCATTTACTTAATTGGGACGGTGATGACCCATCTAACCGATATTCACAGCAATAAATAATATGCTCTACTAATCATCAACACAACTGCCACTAAAAGCTGGACTTTGCTATTTATTCAAAAAAAAAATAGTACATGGGTTATTTGTTTTTATAATTGTAGGTAGTTGTTTTAAATTTATTTATTAATCTACCCAATTAAACGTATATACTGACATAATACTCTTAACTATTACCAACTACAATAAAATACAAATAAATTTTCCATTACCAGCTAAAGGAATGACAGAGGTACATCAACAACTCACAATATACATTATATATATATATATGTATATTAAACAATACAACCATATATGCTATTTTATATAGAATTTGTGTGTTTGTATTATCCCAAAAATACTTGTCATAAAAATCATTTTTTATTTAAAACAAAACTATCCTCGAACTTTTATACATGACCGTTTGGATAACATTAACTATTATATTTTATATACATTAAATCAGCATGTCCGGTTTTATTTTCTGTCTGATATATATTAATGTATTATGCATTACCTCAAAGATGTGAAAATATTCAAAAAGAATATAAAAAGGGACAAAAAAAAAAAGGAGAGCTTCAATTAAGAGTGGTTCGCTCCATGTAAGTGCAATGCACATGCGAGCCACGTAGGTATATTTACAGTGTGTGACATGTGGAATTTTCCTGCACGTTGAGTTAATTCACAACTTTAAATGCATAAGAAACTTTTAATACTTATGCATTTGGTAGAATTTTATTTTTTACAAAATGTTCGAATAAAATAATTTCAATTTTTCAGTAACATGATAAAAATGCAATGCAAATTATCAATAATGACTTTTTTTGTTCAACATCAATAATTTTCAAAAATTGAAAATATCTTTTAATTCGACATAGTAGCAACCAAATCCATGGATTCGATAAATTGTACTATCTCTAATATTTCACACGATTCAATTTAAATGTATGCACCCAACTTTTTAAAATAATTATTATATTACCTAATTATCAAGTTTTTATATATTATATTAACTAAAGTTAAATACTTTAACAAACACACACATACTATATATAATTACTAAAACTAATTGTACATAGCAAATTGGAAACACTCATTTTTATCTAAACGTAAACATCTAAGTGAATATCATTGCGAGATTCATGATCGGGCATTGTGAATGTACGTACTTATATAGTAACAAAAAAAATAGCCGATCCGTTTATTGTTTCCATAAAATCCATATATAGATTAGTAGGGATTTCGGCTAAGAATTCTCAGCTATACAGAACAAATTTAATTTTGGTAACAGAAAATAATATGATAAAAGAAAGAATGTTTGTTAAGATGAACAAATCTAATTTTGAAAGTTGAACTAATAACTATACTCTAATTAGCAACAGAAGTCACTGAGCAAAAAGAGTGAAGATCTGGCGGTGGTGAACGAGCGATGATTACAAGAGAATGATTTTCTACCTCGAAATAGGTCGGTTTTAATTTTCAGCCTTTGCTTTGTTCGTACGTTACAATTTTTATGGGCAATAAAATAGATTTTTAAAATTTAACAATCAATAGACATTTGGAGAAATAAATTTGTTTTTTATTTCAACGAAATGGGTCCCTAAACAACACCAGCACAGAAGACAGCTTTACTCCACTTCTTTTTTGTAGAAAAAAAAATCTACTTGAAAACAATAATATACGCATTATCTTTTATAATTACCAACATCATCATCAAATATTATTTTAACTTTAATTTTATTTATTATATCACATTCCTTAGGATTCTGTTCTGTAAAAGTCACATGATCCAACTTTCATTTTGATCTTTTGCTTCCTCTGTTGGCAATCATTATCATCGTGAGGACTGTGTTTTTTTTTTTTAATATGCCTTTCATTTTTTTTGACAAGCATGCTCACAGAATTTTACAGTGGACACGCAGAAAACAGTCTATGTACCTTCTAAATTTGATGACACGTTTACATTCCCGATACCATTCTTTATATGTTACTATTAATTGTTTCGATTTACTAAAGAAAAAGTTTTGGTAAGATGACGAAACTAAAAACAATGGGATCGGGCCATTTTCTTGTCATTATGTTTCTCCTAAACCCCTCTTATATCTCAACTAATATTTTTTGTATCCTTTATTAGATAATATTGTCAAGTATTAGTGTATTATTGTATCAATTACTTTATGAAACTGATCTTATTATGCCTCAGAACCAAAAGAAAAACGAATAATATTCAAATTCATTTTGTTGGCATGCCCATGACCATTTATTTAATTTTGATTGGATTTGTGGGGATTATCTCAATAGAATTATTTGTCACAATGAACTTAATTTGGGGGTATTAGAGGATAATTTATAAGCAAAATGTTTTGTTCAACAAAAAAAAAGAAAACAAAAAAATGTGTCTTTTCTTGGTTATGGCAGGACGCCTAAGTTCAACGTACTTACTTTGATTATTAGTTAGCTCTATAAATATAATCATCATTATATTATTCAAATTCCCTTTAATCAAATCTTGTCTTTGAAAAATAATGAGTGTGTGTGAGAGAGAGAGAGAGAGAGAATGAGTAAATTCTTGTCTTTTTCCCATGTTGTAATCATGGTAGTTAAATTCATTTTTCTAATTAGTGAATGAATTGGTATCCAAATCTTGATTAATGACAAATCTTTATACGAATGATCAAACCCATGATTTAACAAAACCGACATTAGCATATGACCGGTTTGAACCAGTTGTATGTTAACATCACCACTCCACGCCTCCAAGCGCTAAAAAGTATGGTAAAAACAAATTGGGTTGATCGTATAACTTTTTTTTTTTTTTAAATTAAGAGATTTCGAACTTTTGATCTATAGTAACATCATCTTAACTTCTTCTTTTTTTTTTTTTTTTACATCATCTTAACTTAAACCCGGCTCTTGATAGTTGATAGTACATAGACCGTCTAGGTAACATGATGAATATGATTTCAGAAAGATAAATAAATAAACAAAGTAAGAAAATTTATGCGGGGAATCTGAAAAATTGGTAACAAACATGTGGGTGTGACCTCGTCCATTCGTACGTTGCAATTCCTCATAAGACAAAGAACAAAGAGAAACAGAGAACAGAAGTTAATTGTATTCCACATTTTTAGTAACTGAAATCGAAACAAAGACTATACATACATATATATCTATACACATATATGTACGTTCCACTACAACCACTCGTAGTCCATGTCTTCATGTCCGAACCATCCTTCTAATTAGTGTTGTTTGTAATTCAACAATGTTTTTTTTACATCAATAATGTTTTAAAGTAAATATTTTTGAATCCATTTGGACAACGGATATTATTTTCCGGACTAAATAAAATAAATTAGCATAGTAACTTTGGTTTGCCGTTTGTGAGATTATTTGCATTGAAGTACATATTTTATCAAAATTTCATCTTCATGTACACCAAATATTACCAAAGAAACTTAGGTGGTCCAATTTTTCAGAGTGATCCAAATAAGTACAATGAAACTCTGCCGAGAAAAATTATGAAGAGAAAAGACCGACAAGTTCATCATATATATAAATCTTATTTTGTTTTGTATGAAGTGGCCCTATTCTGCAGTATTTTTTCCTTACATTTGTTTCTTGCACCTTTTTTAACCAAGATTTTTGGATGAATCAAAATTTATAATTTAGTTTATGCTATAGAAATCTAAAATTTTATCATAGGGAATGTCTTTAACATCTTAAATTCTACTGTGGAAACAAAAAAATAAAATTCTACTTTATATGGACCCAAGAAATTGGCAATGAATTTCCTAATAAAATAAACATCGCTAAAATCTTCTCTACATTGTTTTGCTTAACTAATCTTTTATATATGATTCTTGATTACTAGTACACGTAGTTTGTTTGCCAACAGTTGTTTCACTTTACATTACATGGTCAAGGAAAACTATTTATTAGCGAAGTACGTCTTTGATTTGCAACATGTTGAAGTCTAGCTTCAACCAACAGAATGAAATGACTTACTAACCAACATAACAAAATGACTTACTAGATGATGAAACAACACTAAACTATCAACTTATTATTATTATTATTATTATGTATCTGTCAACAATATAATTATCTCCAAACAAAAGGAGAACATTTTTCTTTTATGTGATGATGATGATAATAAGATGCAATCATAGAAATAAGGATGTGAAAAAGATAAAATGTGGAGAGAATGATGAGAAGGTATGGAGAGATTTGTACTGTGGACTGCACACACTTTTGAATTGCACGTTTGTGTTGTGTCGCTGTCCTTCACCAAACTCCGTTTCAACCTAACCAAACCATATAAATCGGTTATCACGTGATTAACCAACGGTTTTGTTTTGTAACTGAATCACGTGACAACATCTTGTCTCCATCTATCCCGACCGAACCGAACCGGTTATTTCCTGCTGAGGTAAACTAGTTGGGTTTCAAAATCTGAGTGAAAAATAAAAGCCCACCCTACCAAGTGACTAAATTATTCTGAATAAACATCTTTAATAGGCCTTGTTGTTTGGGTCTATAAAGGGCCTTACCATAGTTTGCATACATCTCGAAAAACTTTTCCACTAGACTCTCTTCTTTGGTGTGCCTAAGATAGTAAGATTAGCCTAGCCCAATTTAGCTTATATCTCGTTTAAAAACTACGGTTAAAAGTAGAATCTATGAGTTTTCGGCTACCTTAAAGGGCATTAACAGGGACAATAAAATGTTAGAATTATAATGATTTTAGTCTAAATAAACAAATAATTATAATACAAGGTTCTAAATTTTCGTTTATACTTTTTTTATTTATTTATAAACCCTATCGGCTTTCCGGTCGGCCAATATCCTATAAAGAATACCAATATCCATAATATATCAGCTATATTAAATTTTCGTTTATATAATAAATTTTCGTTTTATCGTTGGTTTACGTCTTCCATAAGTCAGCTGAGCTAAAACCTCAAATTTACGTCTTCCATAGTTAAATACGATCTTGAAGAAGTTCTAGATAACACCCTAGTAAAACAATTTTAATTTCCATATCATTGCCACTAAAAAGAACTGTAGGTCATACAGGGTAGTCCACTTTATCTTTATCCGTGACTCTGTGTACAAGATTTCCGGGATTGGGCTGGACTCTTTTCGAGGAATTGCTTGCCTTACCATACCAACCACCTTAGCGCTGGAAGTTTTAGCAATGAGCAGTTTATGAAAAAACATAGTGCAAGAATCAAAATGATCAAAAAAACCATAAGACGTAAGTTAGGGTTGAGAAAGTGGAAACAAGGGTATTCTCGGGACAAGGGCGAAGCACCAGGTCCACTATGACTATTAGCGATTCCTAGCAGGCCAAAAAAAAAAAGTCACAAAATCAAATGATTACACAGCCCACTTCGCTCCGCTGCTCTGCTCGCTCCGACGATTCTACATACCGGCCGAAAGAGACTGGCAACCCCTTTTTATTACCCGCAGAGTCCCACTGCCGTTAGCACTTTTTTTAGTACTCCTTGAGCTAATTTCTTATTATTATCGCCCGGTAAAAGAAGTGAGTTGAATTAGGTTGTTGATTTTCCGATGAAAGGAAAGAAAGAAAAAAGAAAGTAAGGTCACTCAACCTATTAGCCTGGCTTAGGTCGAAAGGGCTTCCCTGTTTCCTGCTTGACCTTCGTAGCGCATCAAAGAGACTTCGCTAATATGGTCATAGATGTTAGGTTGTAACTTGATCATGAGCGAATTCGTTGATGTTGCACCCACGAAGCAGGCCTACTACGCTTCGCGCCTGCGGCGTTTTTGCCAGACGTCGACTTTGAACGGCACGACTCTTTCGATTTTTGCGCTGGCATGTGAGTTGTCTCCCCTCCTCTTTCAATCGATACACTCGACGCAGATAGCTCTGGTGGCCCCGGCTTCTGCCTCTATCAGGCTTACTGCTAAATCAAATCTTAATTAAGTTAAAACCAATATTGCTCACTCCTATTGGGCTACTGCTCACATACTATCCGACGAAACCGTTCCAGATCCATTCTTTAAAAATCCAAACAATGATTTTTAATCGACAAGAAATGCAAGAAATCCAAAAATTAAGAGTTAATAGTTAATTAAATGGATATATAATGAAATATAAAAAAAAAATTGACAGCCATGTTCTCAAATGCCAACCAAAGTGACATATCTAACCCTCTGATCTTACCTTCCTCAGTTCCTCATTCTTTGATTTTCCCACTCAAAAAGTTTCTGACCTTTAACAAAAAAAAAGTTGGTATGAAGACATGCAATCAATGAAGCAGATCTCTTCCTGTTAGTATGACTTTTCACGATTTTGGGCGGCCTTTTCATTTATTTGTTTTCTTTCTTTTAACATCAAAGAAATAATGAAAATTTTGATACGTGAACTATCACATTAAAAGGAGTTTTCGAGAAAATTTTTGTAGCTTTATATACACATATATATATATAGAGAGACTTTCAATGTGGCTCTAAATTTGTCAAACACAAGGTATACTATATGCTTTTAGATTGATGGAAAAATGGTTTCATAAGATGATAGAGAAAGTAATCACAGGTTAGTGAAAGACTTGTGGATGCAAGATTGATGATGGAGTTTTGGGTTAAGATTCAAAATATTTGTCTAATAAGCATTAAATCTAGATGAATATAAACAAGAAATAACTTTTTATTGATGGCTGACTAAACGAGTACAAGAGAAGCAATTTAAAGATAATATTTAAAATGCTAGTACAATCTACATGTGGAAATTTAATTACGATTTACTCTTTACATCTATCTATGAGTCTCTCTATCTATTATTAACATGCTGTTCTTTAAACTAGCCCAAAGAACATAGATAGAAGTTTAGATTTTCTATATAAAAGAGATAAAAAAAAAACGTTATAACTCGAAGGAAGAGACAAAACGGCCGCTGGTTTCAGCTTTCTCCACACAAACGTACCCACCGTAATTTTTATTATCGTTTCTTTCGTTTTCAAAATGTCAGATCAAACTTTATAATGCATGAACATCAACCTTTTGCACTAATTGAAATAAATAAAATTGTAAATGTTATATTCTTGGTCTACTATACATTAGTGCAAGAATAAAATCGAAGCAAAGGAGTTTTAACGGGAGGCCGGGAGCCATGTATGAAGAATCCAAAGTCAACGATAATAATTTTACTTTCTTTTCTCGAAGCACTACAACCATCACAAATTATTTCAAAAATTCTCTCAAAAACAATGAGCCGAGCGTAAGTCGGGGGTAAGGGAGTGTAAAATGATGAGAAGTTAATGGGGAGAAAGGGGAAGACAAAAGTTCCATGATTGGATCGATGGCTCCCAATGGGCTTCTCTTTGCTGTCTTTTCAAAGAATCTTCTCGTTTTAAGGGAGTAATATTTTCTTGTAACTATTTATACAAATCCACTAAAACGAATTTGTAGTATTACAAGTGGTGATACAGTACTGTTCGTACATATATTAGAAGGGCGTGTATATATTGCTGAATATGTAGGGTTTGTGAAGTATTCTTTTTTTTTTTTTAATGGGGGTTGATTTTTTAGGTAGAAAAAATGTTGGAACATATGCCAGATAACTTGTATTTGTGGGGTTTAGGATGGAGACAAGGTCATTTTCATAAATACAGATGTGGTATTATCATAACTTTTTAGAAAGTATTATGACATTTTCCAGCCCTAACTAAGTGCAGTTCCTTTTCAAATTATTACAATTTTATGTGTAATGGAAAACAAGTAGCTGAGAATTCCTTATCTACCAATTATTTGCCAAAAATAATCAATCCAAAACCAGTTGAAAAGCATATGTAATGAACTTTGAATCCAAACCTCTTAATGTGTTAGACTCAAAAAACATTAGTGATTGCGCTTACCAGTCACCTCACAGAAATTTTTTTAAAATTATTGTCATTAATTTAACTGCTAAAAATTTGATAAAAATCATTTTGACCACATTTATTTCGCATTGACCACATTAAATTGTTCCATATGTTTGTTCCACCACACCTACCAAATTACTTATTTATTGTCTTTGGTTATATAAATGACATGCAATATTCAACAATAATAATGACATGCAATTTCCTATTGTAAAGGAAAATATTGCACTCTACTGAATAAAAAAAAAATGGCATTCATATCGAGTTTAAATTACTCTTTTTTCTTCATATTAACATATTACTGTATTTGCCGTAAAAAACACATTATATCATTACTGTATTTAAGAAAAAAGACATGTCTAGGACAGACATATGGACATTGCGAGAGCGCGGGAAGAATCTAAACTACCTTTTAAGTTATAGTAGTTACATAAAAAATATCACCGAAGTACACAATTTTCGTAAGAAAACTTCCAACAATAATTAAGTTAATGTAGATGATTATAACGTGTACCGTGGACTGTACTTTTTACAGAATGGAGAAAGTGAAGACAACAAAAAAAAGTTGAGCAAATGAGCACAATCGAAAGAGAAAAATGGGCTAATAGTCTTTCCCTCACATGGCCTTGGTCGGATATAATATTTTATTTCATACAATTTATATATCATATACTGATATACATTTGTAAATTCAACTTTTCCTGCTAAATTATGGCTAATATTAAGTATATTAAATACACATTAATTCCTTGTCTTTCTGCATAGGCTTCATCTAGTAAATAAGGGTATGCGAAAATTTTGGCTAATTAAGTGACTCAATTTTTTTTTTTTTTAAATTTATGTTCAGAAGCAAAAAACAATTACTCCCCCCAAAGAGGTTATGACATTTGAACACGAAACCCCATTAGACCATGATTAGCAGTTCAAGACCGTTTCTAAATAACGCTCAAAACCAAATGAGCACACCACTTCTCATTTTTTTTACAAGGACGATGCATGATTATTTTAATCTTCTATACTTAGTAATTTTATCCGCAAGAGACACAGTTTTATTAGTTCGTACACTATGGAACAAAGATTTGTACTTTTAACTAAAATAAAAATTGATTTGTGCTTTTGTTACCAATCTTTTTTTTTATCATTACAGAATAAGCACTGCAATTTTTAAAATATTAATTTTGAAAAATACTTAGCATAACTTCAATTGTAAAAATTATGGAATTTTCAGAGTAAAGGTGACAACATTCAAATAGAAAGCACATAATCAAATCACACTCTCTCTTTTTCATGAACCCAAATTGTTCATTTGTCTTATTTACATTTACAGTCTTGAATTCGGATTCGAACCCGGGATGACTCGGTGGAACGACTCACCCACCTTTAACCGCCATCTCCTTCTCTAACCCAACACAAGTCGAACGAAACCACCAATACCATTTCAATTTAAATTAAAAATGACCCGAACCCGAACCCGATTAAAAATTAGTATAACCCAACTCGGGAGTAACTCAGCTGAGTCAATGACGATTTATCCAAAAATGTAGACGATTAAACTCGTTCAGAGTCAACCCAGGTCAGAATCTTACAACCGACACTCACCACCGTCGATCTTATTACAATCACCAGATGGCTTTCTCAAGCAACGGCCGAGATTCGATCAACAAATCTAGCTTGCTTTTGATTACTCCGTGACATTTCTGAACATCTTCAGGACAAGTAAACCGGCTTGACCGAGACGAATCAGACCGAGAAATAAACCAGATCGCTTCCTCGAAAACCGATTCTTCACAAGGAATAACCAAAGGTCCCTGGTTAACGAAACCGTACTCTTCTTCAGCTTGGATTAGGAGATTACTAAGAACTGGATGGTTCAGGTACGACGCACGCACCACAAATCTCCTGCAACCGCTACCCACACAGACTGCCACGTGTCCAGATGGAACATCCGACGGCACACATCGGTTGGCTGAAGATAACCGCGCTTTGTTACGCCATCGCCGGAGCATTTGCCTGAGCCTTACAATGTGACGGATCTTGCTGCATTTTTCCATACCTCCAGCCATTTTTTTGTTTGACACGGTGTAGTCAAATTAACTCTGAGAGTGCTGATTTTGAATATTTTCTTTAACGAGAAAGCGAGAGAAAGTGAGAGAAAATGTCAGGTGGAGGGATTTGTGAGTTTGGGAGAGACGAAGTTTAAATAGTGAAGAGAATACAATAATGCCACCAAGTTTTGAGATAATTACGAATTTGTCTCCTCAATCTTTTTACGAATTATTATTAGTGATTGAAATTTTTGATTAAGTTCTTTTATTTTGTTTTTGGTTAATTATTTATGGTTCGTATTAAAAAGTATTGGTTTTAATCATTGTTTTAGTGAACCCATTATAGACCTCAGATTATATAAGATTCGTATTTTGACATATGTATCACTTTATTGACAACTAGATTAGGACCCGTCCAATGGACGGGTTTCTAAATTTTAAAATAAATTAAATTTAAACAAAAATATTAATTTTAAAATTTGTTGTTAATAAAATTTATCTTAGATTTTTTTTGAGAAAAAAATTATAAATCATGTTTCATTAAAGAAGATGGTTATATACATAAATTTATTTTTAACATAAATAAAGTAATTTAAATTCTTATATAGCAATTTCATTGTTATTTCTCGTCTCCTGACCTTTTCCGACAACATCCTCTTACTCAACCGTTAAGTTACCATCTCTCGATTTTTTATTCTTTTCTCTAACTCTATATCTAAGGATGTTTGGTTTCCACGATTTCTTTTCTTTTTCGTTACCTGATTTCCATCTACCACCATCTTTACCATCAAACATAAGTCTCACCACCTTATTTCCTTCTCCGAATCCATATTTGAGTATGATAATTAGTTTCAGCGAAATCAATTTTTTCAGAGTGGATGTCCGTAGTGTCCAAAAAAAAAATAAAACATGCACAAATGGGACATCTATCACTTGAAAGAGTGCATTTTAGCCACTCTAAAATATGCAAAATACATATTTCTCACTAAAAATCTATTTTTTAATTTTTTATAAAAATTGTGATTATGTAATTTATTAAATTTCATACTATTAATTAATTATTATTATTTTGTGATGATAAGCTATTATAACAAATTGTGATAATCTATTTAACACTTTGATTCATGAAACTATTAGATTTATGTCTTAATTTGATCTATTAAAAAAGATAGATTCATGGGTTAATCAGTTAATCCAATCATTTTACTGTATAATTTATTTGACACTTAACCAACATTCAAATATTAAAAGCGTGTGAAATATTTTATATGAGTTTAAATAATTTGAAAATCTAAAAATATAAATTTGAAAATAATATTTTTATTAAAGTAATAATATTTAATTTTTTTACAAAAATGGTAAATAAAAATTTATATATTTTTATTATTTATTTTTTGTTGGTTTTCTTTTTTAATTAAGGAAAACAAAAATTTTAAACGTGACATAATCTTATCTATCAACCGACACGTGTCATAATCTTATGAATTATAATTTTGACACGTGTCGAGCTTTCGTGAGTTTAACCAATTTGTTTTTTACTTAATAACTATAGAGATGGAATATTAGAATTTTATTTTTTTCTTTTAGTATTGTATTCTTTTTTTAAATTTATTTTTTTCCTGATAATCTATGATTTTATTTAATATGTATCGAAATCTGATCATTTTAATTGATAAGTGTCACGATCAGGCGAATTACTAATTTTGAATCATTCTTCTTTATATAATAAGATGGTTTTATTTCTTTTTTGTTACTTTTTAAGATTAGGAACTAATTTTAAAGTTTTCTTAAAATATAATTTTAATTTAATTAAATATATTTTTAATTTAGTTTAATTTAATTTGTTTTTCTTGATAATATATGGTTTTATTTAATTAGAAAAGTGATGAAAATTTCTTTCCTTTTTCTGATTATCTATTTTTTTCTTTTTAGGATTGTATATGTTTCTTTTTTTCTGATAATAATTTACTTTTTTCTTTAAACACATATCAAAATTTGATCGTTTTAATTGGCACGTGTCACGATCAGGCGAGTTACTAATTTTGAATCAATCTTCTTTATATAATAAGATGGTTTTATTCTTTTTTGTTACTTTTTAGGATTAGAAACTAACTTAAAAATGTTCTTAAAATATAATTTTAATTTAATTAAATACATTTTTTAATTTAGTTTAATTTATTTTTTTTTATAATCTATGATTTTATTTAATTGGAAAAATGATAATAATTTTATTTTTTCTAATTATCTATTTTTTTCTTTTTAGGATTTTATATGTTTCTCTTTTTTCTGATAATAATTTACTTTTTTCTTGATAATCTATAGTTTTATTTAATTAAAAATATGTCAAAATCTGATTGTTTAAATTGACACGTGTCACAATCAGATGAGTTGACAACTTTGAATCATTCTCCTTAATATAATAAGATATGTATATGTATATGTTAAAACCAAAAAGAAAAGAAAAGATATGTATATGTTTTAGATATTAAAACAGTAGAACTGAAAAGACTTAGGAGTATAAATTTGTAGACAAAACAAAAGCCTTTAAAATTATGTTGACAAAAAAAAAAGAGATTTTAAATTTGATTAGTCATTAATGATTGACAAGATAAAACCAAATTTAAGTTCTTGACTTTTTTACTTTAAAGTAAGTTTTTAAAGTTTGGTCTCAGTTAAAACCTGAACAAATAAAACCCACCACATGGGGTAGCTGCAAAAAGAAGGGAAATAATGCAGACTAAATTATAATTATTAATTAATGCAGACTAAAATATAATAATTATTAGTTTTTTTTTTTTAATTTAGAGGTTTGTCCGGGTTTTTGTTCCAAACTAATCTCTTTTAATTTCAGTTTTCTTTTTGCAAAACTTTGTTGTGAATTGGGTGGCCAAATGAAATCGAATCCGGATCTTGAGTCAGGTACATATCCAACTCTAAACTATTGGAATACCACCACTGAGTTATTAATTATTAGTCAATGATAAACAAAGCATAGTACCAAATTGTATAAGGTTCTTATCTAGCCACTAGCAGTTAAATGTTAACCGAAGATGCTTTTGTATCCCGAACAACTTAGTATTATTTTTCCAGAAATATGCGTGTGTTTTAAAAGAAATTAAATTAATATATGTAATAGGATGTACCAAAGCACTTATTGTTATTTTTTTTTGTAGTTTGGAAATGTGTCCATGCCCCCATGTGCGGCGATGCCCCATCTCCAAATTCATTTTTTTATCTTGCCTTTGAAAAATCTCACAACGACAAGCAGCCAAAAGAAGAAATGTAAAAAGTAATCATTGTATCTTAAAATTTTGTGAATCATAAAACAATGAACTCTATGCACTCGTTACTCTCAGTCTAATACGATGTGCATATCTCTCCAAATTTGGTCTAGTCAATACTTTTCTTGTTGGCATAATAATTATATTATATTCTCTACAAAATACAAAAAATAGTTCTTGAGACCTAAAAATAATTAACCTTTAACTATTACATAAATACACACTACATATGTAAATATGCAATGGTTAAATATTCTTTACAAAAATTAAGGCTAAATATATGGTTATAAAGAACAACAAATATTGGTGAAAATGTGGAACTAAACATAAACAAAATATTAAATATTCAAGCAAATAAAATATATAAATATAAATATATATATATATAGGTGGGTCAATCAAGTGCATGATCTGGAGGGTAGGGTGCACCTCCCTACCGTACATACCCCACTTGTTGGATTTAAGGATCTTCCAATCTCTCTTTTCATTTTTCCTTGTTATATTACCAAATCTTTGCTCCTGCGTATTTAATTTTTTCTACAATTTTCAATAATTGTATGACCATCCATTGAAGATACTATGCATCGGCATTGCACTGTCTCTTTCTGCCCTCATTCACACATATATGCAATGAGCTAATCACTAATTTGATTACCCAACAAATCAAACAAATCTTGAGCTTGTTCTACCATATATATTGATATAGATAATTAGATTGTGGTCGTTCTCATGCACGAGGAGAAGTAACTCAATTATTCACTATTGAAAATCCGGATATAGGCTAAATCTTTTTTTTATTTGTTCAATATAAATATTTCATTTCTAAATCCGTGATTCATTGTTCGGCATATCAGAATATTGGCTAAACTTTCAAGTCACGGTTTTGAAATGAATTGGTGTGTGTATGTGTATGTGTGTGTTTGTACTGTCTATGGTATGCGAAGACGAGTCCGAAAGCCTTCAAAAATTGACTTCTTTGTAATATGATTTATTATATTGTTAAATTCCCCTAAACACACATATCGTCTTAAGTAGATGCTGATTAACTATAAGCAGAGGGGATAAAACCTAGTTAAAAAGCTTTAGGGGTTATTGAATTGAGATTTATGTATAATTGTAATGACTATTAAGATTGGAGAATTTAAGAAATTTTTAGAGAGTATTTAAAATATTTCACATATTCTCGCTGAAAAATTCTGAGAATATCATCGTAACATGTAAGATTTTGAAAATCTATAAAAATTGTTTCAGATAAACAAAAAACTTTAAAATCAATCAACTAATCACACTAGACTTTAATAAAATTTTGTTAAATCTAAAATTTAGTTAAAGTTTTTATTAATTCAATAACGCATAATTTTTAACAACTTTTTCTAAATCTTGAACTAATAATACATCATTTTAACAAACTCTTTATAATTCAAAATTGAATAACACCAAAATTTTAGAAATTTATAACTCTTTAAATATCAGATAACCAATAACACCCTCTTAGTTTTTGTCTATCTTACAAGGTAGGAAATAAGTAATCATAGCTTTCACGGACCATAAGGCATTAATTTATTATTATCAGTCTAAAAATAGAATTGATCGTTTATTAATTTAGTACCATATTAACAAAAAAAAACGTTTGTAAAAGTTGTAGAACGTAACCCATATTACAAATAAGTCAATTATGCAAGGAAGGAAAAATATGAGATTTTCAATCAACGTCAATTTGCAGCAGTGCATTTAATTTAAAAAACCTGAATACGTCTAATTAATTTAGGATTAAAAGCGTGAATAAAGGAGAAATAATTTGTTAGTACTAATTAAAGTCGTGTGTGTGTGGTCATAGCTGGCACATACCATGTTTGTGCTAAGTAAACGGCATTTAGACTTGAGAGACGTACTAATCACTAAGTCACTAATCAGGATTATGCTTTGTATTTAGGCAAATGTTTTTTCGGCATCTTCTAAGGTTTCGCCACGTCTTCATCTCTTCCCCTAGATATTTGTTTTAAAAATATAAGAAACCTATTATTCTTTTTTGGTATGTTAACTAATTTGTGTGTTCTTCAGCAAAACAACTTGAAAACAATTTTTTTTTTTTTGGTAACACTAGTCACTAGATTTGATTATATCACGGACTGTGGAATGGAAAATAAAAAACAGGCCAAAACTAAATTAAAAAAAAAAATTATGTTTACTGTAAAATAAACAGATGACACAACCTTGCATTGCTTTTATACGTACATATAAGAATTTGTATGTTTTTCATATACACCTACAGGTAATCAGGTATAATTGAATTCTGAGTGAAGGAATAAATACAAGCAATCTGACGAATGAAAATTTCTAATGTATAAATATATTTATAACAAGGAAATTATGGATTATTGTCCCATAACTTCACAACTAATATTTAAATATGATTTTAGAGAGCCAGTCACTAAAATATAAAATAATTATTTTAACATTGCAGCTGTTCATTAGCAAATATATATATATATATATATATAATTTTTTTGATAAGAGGCTTAGCTAACAAACAAACAAACCTGTTAAAGATATATAGTTAAACCTTTATAAATTAATATTCGATTCATTAATACATCGCTAAATTAATAAATTTGTCCAGTTTCAAATTGTTGTTTTGATCCAAATATTATTTTTATAAATTAATAACTTTGATAAATTAATAAAATATCATAAAAATATATTGGTCCCAATATTATTAATTTATAGAGGTTTTACTATACATAATATAACTAGTAAAAATGATGGCAAGCAAATCGAGAATCTGAAATTTTGATTGATGAATAATATGTAGTTTTAGTAATATATAAACCAATAAGATAACGATATATTTAACGATCATAAAAATTGCTTCAGTGTCCAGCATAGTTTATTTAGAATAACCTTTCCTCGATAACTATAATTTGTGTATTTGATTATGGGTTGGGAAATGGAAATAAAAAAAGTTTAAGCATGATTTTTATTATATAAAGTTGGGTTCCATTCACGAGATTGATATGTGTCAAAACTTTAATTCACAAAATCATGACATGTATCGATTGATCGATAAGATTATGACATGCATCATAAAAATTATGTTATTTTTTTTCCATAATCAAAAAGCAAAATCAAAGAAAATAAAAAAAATATAGTGGAGAATTTTTATTTTTGATTTTTCTATATATGTTAAATCTTTTTATTTTGATAATATTTAAATATTTTTCCAAATTTAAATTTTTATATTATTATACTATTTAAGTTTCAATAAATTTATAAAATTTCAAAAAATTATGAAAGATTTTGGCAAGTGAACGTGGAAAAATGATATTCCGTTTGAAACCGATTGAAGATTTAAACCAGAAGATTTCAGAGGGAAACTAGAGATCTTATCCGAAGAACTTCTCGCCTAAATATGAGTGAAAACATAACCACCAATTACCGAATTTATTTTTTCATATCTTACACTAGGTCTTTGCGTTCATGATAGGTTCAGCTTTTTGGATTTTCGGGTTTAGAGGTCTATAACCCATTCGGGTATTTATAATTTTTTGTTTAGTTCTGTTGTTCCAAATTTGAGTAAGGTTCCGGTACAAGAAATATCAGAAAAATAAATTAAAAAATTAGTGAAATTTTCACAAATATAACTATGAATTTTTAGATATTTTTTTGTTAATTTTGGATATTTTAGTTATTTCAGTATAAAAATAATTGATATTTTTTGTTTATAATTGTAGGATAATTAGGTTAAATAAAATTTAAATACAATTAATATATTTTGGTATATAATTGTATTTCAAATATTTCGGATATTCATTTGTTTTTTTGGGTTAGTTTGGTTGTAGTCCTTCGGATATATAAGTATACGATTCATTCAGTTTTTTGTCAGGTTGGATTCGGTTTGGTTATTCGGGTTTTAAATATTTTGTCCAAACTTATCTTACACGGTGATCAAAAAAATAAAAATAAAAATACAGTAAAATCTCTTAAATCAATAATATTGGGACCAATATATTTTTATGATATTTTATTAATTTATCAAGGTTATTAATTTATAGAGGTGATATTTGGATCAAAATAGCAGTTTGGGACCGAAAAAAATTATTAATTTATCGAGATATTAATGAATCGAATATTAATTTATAGATGTTTAACTGTAGAACCAAAAGCTATTAGACGTGACATAGATTTCTAATATATTAATAATACATTTTTAATATAAAAAATTAAATTAATTAATTTATTTAAAGTTAAAAACATTCGTAAAATAACTATTTTCTCTAACTAAATATTTTTCTACTTTTTCTTAAAATAATTTAAAATCTATCTTTAACAATAAATATTTAATTTAATAAATTTATTTACATTTAATTTATTTTAAAATAAAAAAATCCGTCCATCGGACAAATCCTAATCTAATTTATAATATATAAAGGAAAATAAGAAAAATAGAGGACGTACCCAGCCTTGCATTGTAATTAATATAATTATAATTATACATACTCAAATTTTATAGAATTGATTATAGGAGTGGACGAATAGAGTGGGCACTGACGTATGTGATTTTCAAAATCAATCAACAACATGTAGTAAATAAACCGACAAATGAAAAGAAAAAAATACGATATTCCAGTTGTATGGTGGAAGAACTAATAATTTAGAATCATCTGTTGCGTCAACCAAATTGTATAAAACAAAAACAATGGTAAATGCAAGTTGATCCGCACATTGTTTCTTCCTTTGATGTTTAATTACGCTCTGTTAGACTGCAATACTCTTACTGAAAAATAATCAGAATCCAAATTGATCAGTGGTTTTGATTGAGTCGTGAAGTACGTAAATGGGCAAGCCAGTTCATAGACACCAAACTAATCTAAAATTCAGAACGCTTCATTTGAGTCTTCTTTCAATAATTTATTAATAACTAAGTCTTCCATTATCTCTTAACTTTTAACATATAAAATGATTTGTAATCACCTGGTCAATTTTTTTTTTAAATAAGAAATTAATGATTCTTAAAACAATGGATGAGGATTGAGTAAATGAGTAGTATGTCATACATAATGAAAAGTTGAAAACTAATCATCGTATAATGCAATACCACTAAATATATATACACATCACTGCAAAGTTATATGAATATATATACGTGTATTACATATGTATGACGTTGACATAAAAAAAAACAAGGTATATGAATATATATTCATATATTATACCAAAAATAGAATATATATACGTGTATTACATATGTATACGTGCCAGGTTCTAGCCTGGACATAGTCGGCAGGGATTTTTTTTTTTTTTTTTTGGGTGGCGCAGGCCAGCTCTATTGAGTATTAATTAATACTTTAATAGAAACCACAATAAGCCAGTAAAGTGTATATCCAATACACATTCACAAATATATACTTATATATACGTATAAATTGGTGAAGCTATGAAAAATCCACGTTGTGGTAAGCTATGAAAAATCCACGTGGATTATAAAATTTACAAAAATATAAAT
>CM051363.1:7168223-7222063 GCA_028015245.1 Cardamine occulta
ATTTTTTTTTGTAATTATAAAATTTACAAAAATATTACTCATTTAAATATTGATTATAAAAAATAATTTTCAGTAAAATTTTAAAAATTAATAATTTAAGGACTCAATTTTTTTTTTGTATTAGGACCCATAAAAATATTGAGCCGGGACTTAATTTAACAACACACTTTTATGATACCTCTTTAAGTAATTCCAATGTAATTCAAGCATCATACGCTAGCAGAAAAATGACAAAAGCGACGAGGAGGAGAAACAAAGTGATGAGTTCCAAGAAAAGTGAAAAATATATATTGTGAATGCCCATAAGAACCATAGTATTAAGATTTCTTTTCATCTTTATCTAGCTGCAAACTCTGCCCTCAATTATACAAATTATACAGTCTCATATACTTTTAAATAAAATAGTGTAGCGTTGTGATTATTTGAACAAATGTTACATGTTTTATTAATTGGTTGGAAAATCGTCAGTGGAAAAATATGATTGGAAATTTGGAATTGTGGAATTAAATGACACCGATATTTCATGAAATCACTAACAATTGTATAGTTATGTCCTTCTTTGGAATTGTGGAATTAAGCCAAAGCCTTTGATTTTTTCCTTTTTTTTTTTGTTCCTATCCAAAATGCGTACTTAGCTTGTTTAAGTTGCAACCTTGCAAAGCGTATGCCTATAACAATTCAACTTTTGGTATAACTATTACTTTGACATAATTAAGAGTTAAGACCCCACCGTAATCAAATCATTTAGCTGTATATTGAAGGGATCAATCATAGTTTACAGATAAAGTACGAATGCTTATTATTTGTACGAAAGATCCTTCCACTATATCAGACTATGTTTTAACCAAAGATTGTAACAGTCGTTTGCTAAAGTATATGCAACTAACATAAAGTTAACATTTTTATATTAATGACTTGTGATATAAACAAATGTTATAGAATTCGCAATCGCCATTTGATATATTAGAATATAGTAAAGAGAAAGGTTGAATGATAGATCAATTTGGGCGAACTAATCATGAGAATCTAATCTCATAATTAAATCAAAATTACAGATCTGTTTATAACTTGTTTTGGTAGGTACTTGTGTTTGTATGTCGTGCATGAGAAGTCAAAGTTGTATATATCTATGACTGGGTGATTAAAATCTTGTGATCATGTTGATTTTTGAGTCTTTATTACCAATCATTGTATTATAATGATTGAATGTTGAAATTTTCTCTTGGCATTTGGCACCAACCATATTAACTAATCCTTATTCCCTCCTCTCTTTCTTCAACTCCTCCGTTAATTCTAATATGATATGAAATATATAGCATACAGTAAATTTATGAATCGAAGTTCAGTCAGCCAATTTATTATACGAATATTGTTTGGTAAAGAGTTTGATGATATTGGTAAAGTACATACACTTTGATTATATGTGTTGTTTTTTAATTGATAAAACTTTGATGATATAGTGGTTAAAAAATCTTGACATACTCAGTTATTTTTTTTCAGAAATCAAGGTATTATTATCCTATTGATTTCAGAAACAGAATAAGTTTGTTTATTTTTTAAGATACTCAAGTTAGGGATAACTAACCTGACTGAATCACAAATGAAAACGAGAGATATATAATCGTTTGATGCTGAATTTGTCATTGTCAATAAGATCTTCTCTGAAAAGTTGAAGAGAAATCATTTAAATCAAAGAAAAGAAGAGAGCACCCACTCCTCACTAACCATATATTCGTATTCCATACCGTAATAAGCAAATTCAATAAACATTTAAAAATGTTTCAGATCTTCCATATTGATAATAAAAAATCATATAAAAGAGCTCCAAGGTATTTAACCTCCTTAATTTGTTTTGAGTATATTATCATATCATATCAAATATGTCTGCGTAAAAAGATCTTCTAAATCCGGCGCCATAACATGCATAAAGAGATAGAAACACGTTAGATGTCAGAATTGTTAAACACACGAGACAAAACTTGTGAAATAAACTATTACAAGATTCTCTCTACCAAAAAGCTTCTTAACTTTTTTTTATTCTTGAAAAAAGTAGTTACTCCACATAATGTATTTAATGCCTCAAATAGTCAAATCATTTCAAACGAAAATGGAACCGAACCACGCATAAAAACCTTAAATTACAGATTCTTAGTTACGTTATGGCTTTGTGAAGCTTCTTTTCACTTGAAACTTTAACACTGTGTGATGATTCTATTGAGATCGGTATCATAAGTTGATAATAGAAACCCTTCGAAACAAACATCGCTACACAAGTGAAACAAATAAACTAACGAATCAAACTATTATTTCACCACGAATGTGAAGATTGGTAATGGTACCAAACAAAATCCGAAACAACACCGGAGTGGACAGTCCTAGTCTACAATTTAAAAAAACGAAAATTTCACTTATATCTACTCTAAGGGCATAATTTTAGGTTCCATTAGGGAAAAAAAAAATCCAACAATTTTTTCAATCAAAAGAGAAAAAATAAATGAAAACGAAAAGAGGAACTCCGGGAAAATCCTGACAATTGAGAGATAATGGTGTAGTAAAGCCCATTACGCGAATAATGAGATTACTTATGGGGCCGGTCCTTTGATTTCCGTCTTACCAATACGATTTAAAATAAAAATAACAAAAAAATTGGTACAAACAAAATCATTAAAGGACGTCCTATAGAGTATAGACTATGGTTTTGTTTTTTAGTTCCAAATAAAGGTCTAATATTTGGAAGTTTACGAGTCAACGTAATTGCTTAAACTAGAATATGAAAAGAAAAGATAATAAGTAGTGGAGATAAGAAATAATGAATCATAGGTTTTATAATTAGTAAAAGCATGGAAATAAAGAGAATCGGACAGATCGTTGAGTATTTTGACTAAAATACTCAATAATGTGGTCAAGAAACATAAATTAGCCTACCAATAATTCCTACGAAATGCCTATTTTTGCAACTAATTCACTCTCCCACCATGCACTAGCTTACTTTTATTAAACCACAGACAAAAATTGCATCTCCTACACTTACTACTATTATTGCAATTTTTTTACATGTGGTTTTCTGTCTGTTTAAAGTAATAGCCTCTAGTTATCAAAGCCTACTGGTGGAATTTATTAGATACCTCAGATTTTGCTCTGCGTATGTATTTACACGGTGAATTTGAGTTTTACGATGGTTATGGGAGGAATAAATACAAACAAAAAAAAAATTAAAAATATAAATATGTACGATTACTTTTATCGTGTAAGAGTTATAAACTATTAAGTATGAAAAATCATTTTAATTCGTTTATTGTCCTGAAAATATTGTGCAATAACAACTAAACATCATTAAACTAATAAGATGGATTAGGATATAACCATGGATGGTGGAAATTTGTTCATTAATATATATATATATATATATATGTTCATTATGAACAATAGATTATTATCTTCAATCATATCGGTGTGTTTAGGAAGTACTTCATAACGCAAATATTGGTATTTTAAATTTAAAGTTCACTTTATATATATATATATATATTCTCCTGAACTTGAATTTTATTACTTGGAGAATAACTTTTTAATCTTTGGCCAACTATTAAACCTAAAGCACTTCCACAAATGTGAACCATTGTGACATATTTAGTTTACGATAGATTTAAATCAACATGTGAAAGTAATAAATTTCAACTAAATCATGTGGTTATTCATATGTAATACTATATACTATATCAACTTAGAGTCTCATTATTCTTATCGACATCATCCAATAATAGCTATGATGATAAGGAATATTATTGCTTTATAGAAAAACACAATAACCAAGAAGAAGAAGAAGAATAAGAGGATTGTGAATAAAAGTAACAGAAGAGACAAATAAAAAGGACTCTCCTTTTTACATATCTCGATTCAAAAAATAAAATGCAGAATAAACAAATGTCGGCTTCAAACCCTACAAAGCTCCCACAGCTTCCATGTTTCCCTCAACACCACGCTTCTCTCTCTCTTGTCTCTTTCTTTTGTACGTACGTATAGATGATCGTATACGTCAGTATTTTATACGTACATACGGATAAATGCAATCGTATTTCGTATATACGTTCACATGTTCAAATGCTCACTCATATGTCATCTAACAATAACATACGATCAAAATTCGTTTTGCCTTCACTCGACTCGTAATGCTTATAATGTATTTATGGATATCTATGTGGTGATTTGGTTGCGACTGATGGTGACGAAAAATGACAAAATGGTAGAAAACAAAGATAAGCGATGTAATGATGAAAGCAAGAAAAAACTATTAAGTTTATAACACGATGAAAATATATACTAAATTGTGAAATAATAGAATGGTCGAATATAAATTGTTATTCAATATAGATTGTAAAGATTAAAATTTCTGAAAAAATCGCAGATTCATTTAGCTTTTCTGTAAGTTACTAAAATAAGAGTGTTTATGTTTATGCAATGCAAATAAAGGCATTCGCATATAATAACCATTGTATGGTATGATTGTGTGTATCGATGTGTATATGTAAATGGAATGTGCATTATAAGTTATGATTGTTCTTATTCTCTCCTGCTGATTATTAATGATTTATTTTACTTGCTTTCTTTTCCTATTGGCATTATTACGCATTCTCAATGTAATTATACATGCCCTCCTTTCTTGGTCCTTTTTATCTCCTTTTAAAAATCTTCATCGCTTTATCTTACTTTAGTAAATAAACTTCGATGATTTACCGTTGATTTTGATACATTGTAGTACAATCGTGAATCATATTATTCTTTATCATTTTATCATCTGACTGAAAAATTGAAAGGAATAACAAAGTATTAAGAATTAGTAATTCATCACTCTATCTCACAAATGTGTGTGTGTTTTTTTGTCACAAATTGTTTTTAGTTTTATCATCATCCCTTCCTTGGTTTGCAATGTTAGTTACTCTATAATGTTTAGTTCTGTATTTTAAAAGAGAAGATTATAGAATTAAAGTTGGGGTGGGTCAATATAGATAGATTGACTAAACCTGAATCTAAAATGTTACTAATAGATTCTGTAATGAGACCCACTGGTCCATAACTGTATGCTCTGCTCGCTACGTACAACTAGCTCATACGAGATGTCCCGTCATTCCCATTATTTGGCTTTACTTTTATGATTCTGGGTCCATCTGTATTCCATTTTTATTTTTTCTTCTTCTTTTTTTTTGTTTTTCTGTCATAATTATAATTTATAAATAGAGGTGCAAGTGAAAAATTGATCTATATTCCATAAATCTCTACAATATCACATTTTTCTTTATTTATTTATTATGAAAATACAGATCTAATTAAAAACATACCGAATTGATTCGTGGATTTATGGATCGAACTGATCCGATCAAGGATCATTTAAAAAAAAAAAAGTAGATAATTTCTGTCAATTTAAAATGATAATTTTTTTAATTGTATTAGTTGAAACTTTTAACAGTTAGAATAAGAAAACAAATGGTTGTGGATGTTCTTAGTTGCAAAAATCTGATATTATATGGACTCGGAAATATAACTCTAGATTTTGGTTTGGAACTTTTTTGGTATTTTTTTTTCCGACTCTTTTTTTGGTTATATATATAATTATGAATTGAAGAGAGAAATAGTCGTGATAAGGTATTTAATGGTTTGGACAGTAGTTAAGTTAACTAGTTATAGGCTATTAGCAAGACAAAAAACACTACTAGCTATAAGTAATACTAATAATAATTTCCACCCTAGTAAACAATTGCTGATTACTATTTCTGTATTAAAAAATAGTTTTGCAGCTTTAAAATTTCAATTGCCAGAAAACATGCGGCATAATTACTCCTATCGCTAGTAATTTTTTATGTTACAGTTTTCTCGCTGCAGTGGTATGATATGATGATGCTGCTGTTAAATTTATTTTAATTTTTTTCCAACGACCTTACTGTTAATCTCTTGCTATTACTGTTTAGTGAATACACATAAAAATTGGACCAAACCAAAGCAACGTGAAAAAAGTTGGCGGGTTTGTACTTCGTGGTGAGGATGAACGACGTCGTGTTATAACCGTCCGCATGAATGCCACGTGTTAAGAATCGACGGTCAAGAGAGATCCTAGGGAAGTTGAAGGGACGTGGGTGAGTTACGAAGCCGTTGAACGGCGTGCATGAGCGCGTGCGGCTCGATTCTCACGTCATGTAATATGGACCGTCCGATCAAAATCATCGATCTACATAGATGCGTGCGCGAAGGCACATGCCGTTATGAAGCGTTCTCGATGACCATCACGTGTCCTATTGGGATTGGTTGGTATTGCAAAGTCCGTTTTGATGTTTATTGTAAAGGCAAAAAAAAAAAAAAAAAGACAATTTAGGCTTTTTATCTATTGGTAATAAAACGTTTTCTGTTTATTAATAAACGAGCTTATTTATGGTACTTTGGCGGTAGGCACTTAATTAAAATAGTCCAAACTCCAAAGCTATTAGTTTTAAAGGACACAAATCCTAATAAACTCCAAACAGTTATTTGGGACCTTTACTCAAGTTTTATCAAAATTCGTTCTTTATATTTTTATATTAGTACTAAGATTTTAAGTATCATTTTGATAACAAGACTCATAAACACGAAAAGGAAAAAATGGAATAGAATTTGAACGGTTAGGAATATGATAATCACGAAGATGGCATGATATTATAGTTGGAGTGGGGTTACTTGGCGAAAGAATCAAATAGAATTTTCATAAATTTGGAATGTGACGTGGACTTATTTCTTCAAGCATTCCATGATTTTCGTATTATTATTGCAACCTTACATATTCGTGATCTGCATATCCCAAACAAACTATGTTAAAAAATGTAAATACATAGTATGTTGTAAGATTATGGAATTTTAGAAAAAAAAAACTAGTCAAAATTAGAGATATGCATTGCTGTGTTACAATCACCACTAAACTTTTATTTAGCGTGGTATACCGGTTTTTCACATGTTTTCGTACGTTGTGTACTGTTTACAATATTTTATTCTGTTTGTTCTGCACTATTTATTTTGATTTCACAATTCATATTTTTTGGCCATTAAAAAATAGTTAAAGTTTCATTGTTCTTATACATTTATTAGTCACTAATTCAGTCTTGACCCACTAACATGTATTTTCTTTCCAAATATCCTACTTGTTATATCCATTTTACATTACTTGTATTTTGTCACGGTTAAGGGGCCACAACATATCAAATTTTCCAACTATTACATTTAGAAGATCTTCACCATTGTATATTACACTCTAATATGGAAGTATATTTTTGTGATGATTTAATAAAGTGAATCTAATGACCGTAAGTAAATTATAGGAAGTTGTTTTTAGCGGGATTAATAGGAAACGCTCTTGCTTTTTTACTTTGGGAGTAATGAGAAAGCTAAGGGGAAGGAAGGCAAGAATGTGAACTGTGAAGCGCAGAAACGGCGCCGTGTCGGTCCACAAATCATTTAAATAAATATATTAAAAGACACGTGTTTCGAGTACGCTAACATACGCAACCCTCCTACTCAGCCATTGATTTGCCGTCCACTTCACGCGTGCCGAGCGGTCAAAATTTGCAGACGCAAAAGCACCAAATATTGCTTTGCACTTTTCCTTCACACTTTTTTTTTTTTGTTGATTTGTAATTCTTTTTTTACAAGTTTCCATTCTATATAAGACAAAATAACGTTTATGTTGATCAATATTATAATTTGCATAATGAGAAGACTTGGTTGACTACAATTTAGGATAGTGGAAGGCATTGTCACAAATGATTTAAAACAAAACAAACAAATGGTAATAATGATAAACTCACTGGTACTCGGTGGCGTTATTCTAGATACAAGAGCATTCTATTAACAAATAATTTTTCGTTAAACATGATGACTATTTCTCTTTGTTTCACATATCTTGCTGATGGCAACACAACCTTGGAAACAAACACGAAAATTATCCATTTCAAAACATATTTCACTCCTTGGAGTGCATGCAAAGCTGTCAAAAGCAAACTAATAGTTTTGCCATAGTTGCCGATACTTTTTATGTGTTTATGTACATGACCATGACCGATTTATAAATTGTACATGACCATGACCGATTTATAAATTGTGATTGAAGCCAATGAAATAACGATAAAGTCTAGTATTTCAAAGACAGTATGAAGGCAAAGGATACATAAATTTAATAGGAAATCAACCCTAAGCTTTAAGACACGATAGGACATTCTTGGTCTCACATGCCTCATAGTGAGAAGAGAGTATTAGAACAAGTATATATGTTATATGTTAAGGAAGATAATATTCACATAATTATTAAGAGATATAGATATTTATGTATATAAGTTTTATTTTCTTCTCCAGTATTTGATAATGTGTATTAAAATTGAATTTTATGATTTAACTACATGAAGGAAACCGATTTTGTTTTTCTTATATGAAATGGAAAGTGATATGCTTTCATACTATACAATATTATACAATAACTACGTGTCCATTATTTCGTCGCAAAAAAACAATAGACAAGTCAAACTAGAGATGTATATGTGACTAAAAAAAAGTCTAGAGATGTATAGTGTACACTATACATTGTTGATTACACATGTTTTCTAGGAGTACTAGATATTGTAATGAGACAACTTAAGTTGACAGGTGTAAGGAACCAATATATTCCCTTTATCTGTAATAAGAGTAAAAAAAACTACAAAGGATCATTTTAGATTTTCAATACAAATGCAAGAATCATAAACTATTAATCCTTTCAATTTATTTGTATGTGGTCTTACTATGTATATAAAATGATCAACAATAGAATTCTACTAATAATAAACAATCAGATAGAAGCAAGAGTTTCGTAATATTTTCTTTAAGTTCTTAACTTAGCAAGGAAAAAGAGCACCGGCGCAAAAGGTTGCAAGATACACTTCCTCCCTTAGGCTTCGTGCTAATATACGCTACTTTGACATTCTCTGTTATCATACGCACCTTCTATCTTCCAAAGTCTCACCACTCACATCCCTTTTATCGAAATCACAGAAGAAAAAAAAAACATTTTCAGGAAAGTATATATTATTGCAACGGGAAAAAGAAACCTTCTTTGTCATAAAGTGAAATCCATTTTTATTTCTCGCTTAATCTTTTGGCATAATCAAACATAACTATATTTCCTGGTTACAAAATCAACCAAAAGTTGTTGAAAAAGCACGAGACTTTTACCCAAAAACAAATAAATATATATATATATATATGTATTACTATATAATAATAAAACAATATATAAATAGAGTGAGTCATGGTACTTATTTAAAGCTTTATGATCTGCCTTATAACATAAGCATTGAAAGTACTTGTACATTCAACTACGTTTCTGTGCGTATCAGAGATTACGTGCGCTTACTCTGCTTTATTAATTTTTGACGTAAACTGTTGTAACATTAAATTAATTTGTATATAAATATTGAAATACAAAAGATATTTTAATAAATGGGAAAGGAATAAAATATAATATTATTCGTTTAGAGAGTCTAAAGCTGCAACGGCATCGCCATATACAGAAAGTTTAAGCGGAGGATAGGAGCATGCACACTCTTTCCCATTTCCAAGCAAAAATTAAACCTTTACATATACACTTATACTCATACACGCTTATATACATTTAGAGAGAGAAGTAAAAATGTTGCCTTTTCTCAGATAAATTAAAAAAAGATATATTAAAAAAAAAAGAAGCTTTTGTCTCTCTCTCAATTGCATCCTGTTCTTGTTTGCATCCGGAAACAAAGAAAGAAACTGTTGTTTCATGATGGCTCCTTTGGTTTCTCTTCTTCATTGAAGGGTCGAATTTGGTCTGAGAAAAGAATAAAGAGAGAAAGAAAGAGAGAGAGAGGGGAGGCAAGAGCCCCACAAGAGAGACATGCTTGTCTGTGTGTAGTCCCTTTTTGTATGTTCTTTAATCTCTCCCACTCTCTTCCTTGTTCTGTTTTTTGTCATGTGTGTAAGTCTTTTGTCCTTCGAATTTGGAGTCTTTCTTTAACCAAAAAAAAACAAGATTCCATGAAATGGGTTTGTCTTTAATTCTTCTGGTTTCTGGATTTATCTTTTAGCATGTTTGTTCAATAGGACTCTTTGTCTCTTCTTGGGTTTAATAAAAAAATAATATGAAAGACTTTTCTTAGTCTGAGAGCCTAGAGTTGAGTGCGGGAAAGACAAAAACAGAACATTGTAAAATTTCTACATGATGGCTTCAATGGCTTGTGTTGAAGACAAGATGAAAACAAATGGTTTGGTTAATGGAGGAACAACAACAACATCTCAGTCTACTCTGCTTGAAGAGATGAAGCTGTTGAAAGATCAGTCAGGTTTCATCTTCTTTCTTCCTCAAGACTTTTGTTGAAATTTCCTTTTTGATTGTGGGTTTACTCTTATGACTAAGTAAGAAAAATAAGAAAGGTCGCACCTTTTTCTTGTTAATCTGTCTTAAACTCTAATTATGAGATAAAAGTTTAATAATTTAGGCCAATGACATATTTGCTATCTTCTTCTTACCTTCACCTTAACATGTTCAGGAACGAGAAAGACGGTAATAAACTCGGAGCTATGGCACGCTTGTGCAGGACCTTTGGTTTGTTTACCTCAAGTTGGGAGCTTAGTGTATTACTTCTCACAAGGTCATAGCGAACAGGTAACTTTTTGTGTCTTTAAGAAACAAATAAACACATTGTAGCTCTCTAGATTTTGTATGTTCTTGTTCAAAGGTTTTCACTATTTATTTGATTTGATTTAGGTTGCTGTTTCAACCAGAAGATCAGCAACAACCCAAGTTCCTAATTACCCAAATCTTCCATCTCAGTTGATGTGCCAAGTCCACAATGTCACTCTTCATGTATGCCTTTTTAATATTTTTGTTGTTGGTTCATTTGCTTTAAATGCAAACTTATTGCAACCAGTTTTTATTTCTCTTGACAATGGTCTTGTTTTATTTATGATAGGCAGACAAAGACAGTGACGAAATCTATGCTCAGATGAGTCTTCAACCTGTTCACTCTGTAAGTTTTCAATTCTTGAACCTTCATTTTGTTTCATTTTATAAGTCCTTTAAGTTGAATGAGTTTATAACGGTTTGCGAATCAGGAGAGGGATGTGTTCCCTGTACCTGACTTTGGACTATTGAGAGGAAGTAAGCATCCGACTGAGTTTTTCTGCAAAACACTTACTGCAAGTGACACAAGTACACATGGTGGTTTCTCTGTGCCTCGTAGAGCTGCAGAAAAGCTATTTCCACCATTGGTGAGTCTCTCTTTTTATCTGGAAATACATTTGTTCCTTCGTTGTGCTTCAATTGCTGCCTATTTTATGTATAATACATTACAGGACTACACAGCACAGCCACCAACGCAAGAGCTTGTAGTTCGTGATCTGCATGAGAACACTTGGACATTTCGCCATATCTATAGAGGTAAAACCAATAGATTTGTCTCTCTCTCTGTGTTTAAGTTCTCTTGTTATTGAGCTCAGTTCTTGCTTGCGTTCTCAGGGCAACCAAAGAGACATCTCCTAACCACAGGATGGAGTTTGTTTGTTGGTTCAAAAAGATTGAGAGCTGGGGATTCTGTTTTGTTCATCAGGTAAAACATCTTCCAAAGCCGGTTTTATGAAACTTGAGTGAGCTACTGAGTCATTTGAATTAAAATGTGTTAAAAGGGATGAGAAGTCGCAACTCATGGTTGGTGTGAGGCGAGCAAATCGTCAACAAACAGCACTTCCTTCATCAGTTCTCTCAGCGGATAGTATGCACATCGGTGTTCTTGCTGCTGCTGCTCACGCAACTGCAAACCGTACTCCTTTCTTGATATTCTATAATCCTAGGTTAGCTTAAAAGCATTTCCAAATTCTTAACATATCAAAACATCTTCTCACATGACTAATCAAGATCTCATGGTGTTTGTTTTCTTAGAGCTTGTCCAGCAGAGTTTGTGATCCCTATTGCAAAGTACCGCAAGGCTATATGCGGGTCTCAGCTCTCAGTTGGTATGAGGTTTGGAATGATGTTTGAAACTGAAGATTCTGGTAAACGTAGGTAAGTGATCCATAAGCTGCAATCTTTATATTCTTACCTATTAAATTTGGTTGTTGTACTAATCAACATCTTGGTTGTGTATTTAGATACATGGGAACTATTGTTGGAATCAGCGATTTGGATCCATTGAGATGGCCTGGTTCTAAGTGGCGTAACCTTCAGGTTGAATGGGATGAGCCTGGATGTAACGATAAGCCGACTAGAGTCAGTCCATGGGATATAGAAACACCTGAAAGTCTCTTTATTTTTCCTTCTCTGACCTCAGGACTCAAACGTCAGCTTCATCCATCTTACTTTGGTAAGTAAAACAACTGTACCTTTTGGCATCTTTAAATGAGATTTGCAGCCTCAAATCATTGTTATGAAATTTGCAGCTGGTGAAACTGAATGGGGTAGCTTGATAAAACGACCTCTCATCCGAGTTTCGGATTCCTCAAATGGGATGCTGCCTTACGCATCTTTCCCAAATATGGCTTCAGAGCAGCTTATGAAAATGATGATGAGACCTCACAACAATCAAAATGCACCATCTTACATGTCTGAGATGCAGCAGAATGTTGTCATGGGGCATGGAGGTTTTGTAGGAGATATGAAGATGCAGCTGCCCATGATGATGAACCAGAAATCTGAAATGGTGCAGCAAGAAAACAAGTTGAACCCATGTGCTTCTATTACGAATGGCCAAGAACAGACTTTGTCACAGAGTATGAGTGCTCCTGCAAAACCTGAAAAACCAACAGCTTCTGGTTGCAGCTCAGGAAGAGTCCAGCATGAACTTGAGCAGTCAATGGAACAGGCAAGCCAAGTGACAACAGCGACAGTGTGTAATGAGGAAAAGGTTAATCAGCTAATCCAGAAACCGAGTGCTTTCTCTCCTTTACAATCTGATCCATGTGTTGACATTAGTCAACATATATACCCACCACAGCCTGAACCAATAAATGGATTCTCGTTCTTGGAAACTGATGAGATGACATCACAAGTCTTGTCCTTCCAGTCTCTCGCCGGATCATACAAGCAACCAATAATGCTATCCTCCCAGGATTCTTCAGCTGTTGTGTTGCCGGATTCAACAAATTCATCACTGTTTCAGGATGTGTGGGACAATCAGTTGAATGGTCTCAAGTTTGACCAGTTCAGTCCCTTAATGCAGCAGGACCTTTATGCTTGTCAGAATATGTGTATGAGTAATAGCACAAACAGCAACATTTTAGATCCTCCACTCTCAAACACAGTTCTTGATGACTTTTGTGCCATCAAAGAAACCGATTTCCAGAACCATCCTATTGGTTGTTTGGTTGGAAACAACAACTCTAGCTTACCTCAAGATGTCCAGTCACAGATCAAATCCGCTAGCTTTGCAGACTCACAAGCCTTTTCTCGCCAAGAATTTCCAGATAGCTCTGGAGGAACTGGTACATCTTCAAGCAATGTTGATTTTGATGACAGTAGTCTGTTACAGAATAGTAAAGGCTCATGGCAGAAGCTTGCAACACCTCGTGTTCGAACCTACACTAAGGTAAAAAGTTTGATCTCTCGTTCTTTTCCACAAAGCATACATTTTCAGGTATCGAAATCTTGACATGAAACTTTTTTGGGTTTTGGGGAATGTTTTGTTTGGCAGGTTCAAAAAACAGGCTCAGTTGGGAGGTCTATTGATGTCACTAGCTTCAGAGACTATGAGGAGCTAAAATCTGCGATTGAGTGCATGTTTGGACTGGAAGGACTGCTCACTCACCCGCAAAGCTCAGGATGGAAGCTTGTCTATGTTGATTATGAGAGTGATGTTCTGCTTGTGGGAGATGATCCATGGGAGTAAGTTTCTCTTTCACTAACCTATGAATCCATGAACTCAACCTCACTTTCTGTATTGCATTATTTTTCCTTACGTAACTACAACATGGTGCAGAGAGTTTGTGGGATGCGTAAGGTGCATAAGGATACTGTCGCCAACGGAGGTCCAGCAGATGAGTGAAGAAGGGATGAAGCTTTTGAACAGTGCAGGCATAAACGATCTCAAGACTTCTGTTTCTTAAACGTAGTTATTATATTAAACCATTATCTCCTGCAGACTTGTAAGAAAAAAAAAGGGGGAAAGAAACTGTTCTTTTCTCAACTGTTAGAGTAGAACCATCTTGTTGTAAGCATTTGATGTGTTGTTCCCATTTGAATCCTAAAACTATTTTCATATTATTTAGTAGAGTGATGAATGAATCAATGGTTAAGACTTGCGACAGTCTGAAATTAAACAGCAAAAAGATCAAAACCAGACCAGAGATCTTAAAGATCAAGGTTCACCCTGATTTCTGGCTAATGATAAAATCATAAAGATATGTATCGAAAATTATATCAAGAAAACTAATGAGTACAATTACTGTGGTGATGGTAAGCCAAAAGATACTCGCTGATTAATTCTACATTTTTGGCATAAACCGACGAAGAAATGATTTCAGAAGTATATATAAAACTTATATAGCAGCAAAGCCAGGCAAGCGAAAAGAGAAAAATTGCTCTGCTGCTAACAAGAGGCTCTCTCACAAAGAGGCAAAGATCATGTGGGGTATGCTAATTATGTATCAGTCTCTGTCAAATCTCATTCTTTTTGCATTCTGCATCTCAGAAGTGTTGATATTACCATTGTTTAGATTCCTTGTTGGGTAAGATGTAACATCGTGCTGGAATGAACAGTTGGCTCCATGGCGACAACCCCTTGGGGTGTTGAAGAACATGCAAGGCCTCATTATCTTGGGTTTTGGATCCCTTGGCCTCTGGATATTAGTATTGCTATTTACCATCTCAGGGTTAGGTCCTCCTCCAAGTTGGGGATTGTAACGATAACCGAGATTTTGTTGAACTGGAGGAGTCTCTTGTCTTTCCCCGCCATGTTGCTGAATCAAGTTCTTGTAATAACTAGCATCTCTTGCTGGTGGTGCTCCATAGTTGGGCTGGTCTGAAGGAGCTGGAGGAGGATACACCATGGGAGGAATATGTGTTACCATTGGCTGAGGGTAGAACAGTCCATTTGAGGCAGGTGTTGTGGTTACAACTCCATTGGCTTCCTGTTTTGAAGATGGGTAGAGGGTACTTACGTTGGAAGAGACTGAACCTGCACTGCCACAATTTGCAACAAGATTCTCTACCAACTTAGGGTTGCTTAGGATTTTAATAAGCAAATCTTGGTCAATCATGCTGCTGCCTTGTTCTTTGCTCTTTGATATTGCAGATAATGCAGCCATTATTTCTGATCCTGTAGGGAGGGTTAAAGAAGTTGATGTGTTCTCATTGGTTATTGATTGCTCTGTTCTCACATCCACACCAGATTGGGTTGGGACATCAGATGCTGAATCCATTGCTATGTCATCATCTTCTACAGGTAGAATGGGTATGACAATTGTTTGCTTATCATCATAATGTGAGTTTTCAACCTCAGCTGGAACCGAAGGACTGCAAATTGAGTTAAAGAAAAGACCCAAGTCAAAAATATGTAAAAGAATATGAAAATGTATATGTATGGGATAAATCCAGACTTTGGAGGAATAGATGATGCGCCAGGATAGAATGCTTCGAGAACTCTCAATTCCCTCTGATTTTGCGCCTCCACCTCTTTGTTTTCGTCCCCTGCAACCACTCTCCATTCCTCATCTAGCAGAATCTGCAATATTCGAGGTTGAACATATTTCACCATCTTAATATACATGGGTAACCCAACAAGAGCGCATACCACCATATTTACCGCATATGATTCATATGCTCATCAACTTATAGGACCATTGACATTTGGTTAAACTAATATAAATTTCAGAGGCATGACGAATATATGGAAGCTGCAAGAGTAAATATCTTGCCACATTGAGGGAATTGCAATTAGTACTTTCAAAGATTTAGTGATTCTAACTAAAAAATAATAAAGCTTAAAGAGTGTGATTTGAGTGCTCACCCGGACAGAGCATTTCCACTTTATTACTGGGATGTCTGATAACTTAATCTGCGACTCAGCTGCAGAAAGAGGTCCACCGAAACCAGGTGGCAGGTTATCATCACTTGGATGTGAAGCACATGATGACTTTGCTTGCAGGTGATCTTGAGACTCTGATCCCACTTGTGAAGGTGAATCCTCTGATATGAAGAGCCGTACCTGCTCAATATGAGAAACAGATTGTCAATTGACATGTAGACAAGAACCATAGAGAAACTTGATCAAATCATGCCAACTAGAAACTCATGTAGATAGACCTCAAACGGGAATCACTTCACAAACAAAATATGAATATACATCAAACATGTATTTACCCCTTTACCAGTTATCTCAAACACACAATCCAAAAAGAAAGCCAACAAGGGTTTGCCAACATTGACGCATTACAAGAATCCCTGTTGTTTGAAAAAGCTTAATTAACAAAGAAACAACCAATGTGGTAATGTATAAGACAAGAGACCTCATAATCCAGAACAGGCTAACTAATCAACTACTTTCGAAACCATGTATACATGAAATAACTTGGAAAACGGTGACGTTCCTCTCTGAGCATCCTTCTCCTCCACCCTCCCAATAAGCAATCTAGCTTGACAACTCCAAGCTATCTTACCAAAGTATTTTGCATCAACAAAAAGGTTGCAAATGACAGCATTTGAGAGTGAGTAAATGAATAACGTTTCACGATGCTGAATACTTTGTTGAAAATAGCCAAAACCCTTTGGACATCACTCATTATTCTTCATTCGTTCTCTTGCATACCTCACCCTGACTACTTGACTACATTGATCTCATGTGTAAGTGGTCTAAGGCGGACCATCCCATGATAGAACTGGATGTATCTCAGGATTAGCCCCTTATCCAAAGAAGCAAAAAATGTGCAAACAAATTTAGACTATGATGCAAAAAGAAAAAAAAAACAAGAGAGCAGAATTTATATTGTACTCCAAGAGCTCGAGATAACTGATTGGTAGGCAGGTTTATCTCCATGGTTCCACACGTATCTCCAAGAACTATCAAAGTTGCAGGCAAGCACAAACAATCAAAATCTTATGCTCCTCAAATCATGACTAAGCAAGATCATTCCAAGTTCTCAAATTTAAACATCTAAAGGAACATAAAGGTTATACAGAAACCAAACAATAACCAATCAACGAGAGCATAGAAGATTCACACATCACTAATACATTTTTGAGAAGTTCCAGTAATCGTATCATTTCCAATCAAGCCAACTGAAGGAAGATAAACAATGAACTGAAACAAACAATCATCATATTCCATGAAAAAGCTTGGATCCATAGAAGTACAATGTCTTTTTATTTTTTTTACCTGACAAAGTTTAAAATCTGGTGGCCACGAGACCCTTTTGGATTTGTGCAATGACTTCATAGTTACAGAGACCCCAACTTGGTGTTTCAATCTAAAAATAAATTATTTTTCCAGAAAATTGATTCACAAATGTCCAATTGCTTTTAAAATCCCAATAAATTTATCAAACCAACATACTCTTCGATTCAACCAATCATCGTTCTCATCCCAAATTGTCGAGAAACCCTAATTTCTCAGGAAAAACTTTAGAATTATCGAAGATTGAGGATTTAAGAAGAGAAGATGATGAATATTATAAAAACTGCATGCTAAATCCGTCTCGAGAGAGGTAGAGAGAGAGATGGAAGCGATGTGAAGCCCTAGATCCTCTGGGTTTCATCTGGTGGTCACCATCGTCATTTTATCTGTCCTCATTTCATTGCTTCGCCTATATACACGTGTCTTCACAGCCGTACCCCTTCAATCTTTTGTATTTTTCGGGATAAGCCATTAGTTTTGTATATTTTCATAACGGCCCTTATATTTTTTGTGGTGGAAAACAAAGTCATAGCAGCCAGTTTCATTGACTCGTAGTTATGATTCGACAATCCCACGGACCGCTTTTTTGTTTCTTTCTGGCAGTTATATTACGTCAAATACTAGTTAGAAAACACATTTTAAAGTTACTTACAGAGTTACAGTTAAATTAGATATGCGTCAAATAATTAGGAGATAGTGATAACACTCTAGTTATTACTTACCTTTGCCATTTAGATATAGGTTTTGAATTTCTGTTTTTCATCTACTTAATATACAAAACGGAAAACAGTTTTGAAAATTCTAGATTCTAAATAGTAGTCCGTTTTAAATGGTGTAATGGAAGGATGAGCAACCCATGATACCACAAAACTAATAGCAAATGTAAAAGTTATCACCATTGTACAGATTTTAAAGTCAGTGTGAAATCCATGCAAAATCGAGCGAGACAAATCTTTTTTAACAGGTCAGAAAGAATATATGATGATAGATTTCTGAAGAGCTCCTATGGTGAAAACTCTATTGGAGATCCGATGACGAATTTTTATTGGCCGGTGAGAATTTAGAGTAGAGATTGCATTGAACACATACGAGTAGAGATTGTGTTTACCTTTTGTTCCTGGTTGTGCTTGAGATGCAGACTGTTGGATTCTAGGAGAACCTTGTTTCCCATTGGCAACGACAGGCAATGAATGTCTCTTCTTTATTGAGCCAACATCTCTTTCTTGAAGATCGGGGCTTGACCTTGGTGAGTTATGTTCTTGAACCTTAGCTTTCGCTGACTGTGTTGGTTGCATGAACCGAGGAGAGTTTCTTGCCTCCGCTGCTTTCTCTTGCTTCTTGGTCAAACCCGAAAGAGTTTCTTCTCCCGCTTTTCTGTTCTTTCCCTTCTTGTTGTTCTGTAGTAGCATCACCGGTACCAGTTTCCTGTTTCGGGCTTGATGTTATTTTCTTGCTAATTTTCCGGTTCTGGCTCGAACCGCTCTTTTTGGATTTTCCTTTTCTTGCTTTAACTAAACTCTATTTTAATTATTTTATTAATACAGTAAAAACTGTAGTTATATGAACGAATTACGAAATTTATGTATAAACATAATGATTACAAAAAGATACACATGCTGCAGACAAAAAGCAAAGCACATGCTTCAGACTGTACTAGCTTTTTTTCTTTTTTCCTGAGAAAATCTGAATTCTGCATAATGTTGAAATCGAAAATGTTTTTCTCTAGAAATAAATCATTCGATGTGGTTTACATCAGAATACCGAAGTCGATAAAAATTCTCCAGGGGCTTAAGCTTAACAAATGTTTAAAAAAAAAAAAAAAAAAGGTGATATTTTAGCCTCATTGTGTGAAGAAGGAAACAAAAACTGTTAAAAACAACAAAACCACATCGCAATTTCTGAGTCAAGTTAGTCTTTAAGACTTACGTGGCCTTCCTCTTCTTCCACCGGTCTTCACCGGCGGAGCCTTTGCGTTACTGATGCGGCCTCCGCGACCACGTCCTCCACGGCCACGTCCTCTGCCACGAGCGCTCTGTTTCTTGCCATTGGCTTCTTCTCCATCTTCACTGTAGTCACTATCACTGCCTTGAGCTTCCTTCTCCTTGTCACTGTTTTCTTCATCACTGTCTTGTTCAGAGTCAGATGAAGCTTTTGACGCTTTCCTCTTTTTAGAAGGAGCACCTCTTTTGGCAGCTTGTTGCTTTGGTGCCAAAGTTTCTTCTTCCTTGACTTCTTCTACAGTCTCTGCTCAAAACAATCAAATACATCAAGAAATGTTTAAACTCGGTAGGGGACAAAATGTTAATGTAAATCATTTACCTTCTAATGATCCTTTCCCATCATAGATCTCAAGCTGCAGAAAGCATAAATTGAGTAAGAAAACAGCCGAAGAAATACAAAACCTTTAAGAATAACATATTTATCTTGAGCTTTCCACTGAGAAATGGCTCTCTTGCTTTTGTTACCTGCTCAAGCCGATCAGCAATATCTGTTCTATCAACTATGACCATTGAATGGCAAAAACCGCATGCCACACTGCAGAAAACATACACAAGATATTTAGAAAACTTTCCAATTTATCTTTGAGGTATACAATCAAGAACTCACCCCATTACATGCATCCCCTCCAGTAGATCCACCTTTTTAGGCGCTGCAGAGGATCTGAAACGAAAAAGAAGCAGGGTTTATAATGATAGTTGAATGTGGTATAAGACTAAAAGTTAGTTATGGTGTGGCATACTTTTGACCATTGGGGCCATAACCAAGTTCTCCATACTGAGCATGACCCCAACTTATGCAAGAACTATCCGCACCAACAAAATGATGCATGCTTCCTGAATCCATCCAACGCAAGTTCCAACCACTGCGTCCCAAGGCCGAAGGAAAAAATAATGTGAAATTAATCATCAAGCAACATAAAATCAGTGGAATTGACTTAAACATATGACAAGACGAACCTTAAATCCATCATAGGTTTAGGGTACATCCAATCATCACCATTATTCTTTATCTTTCCCCACATATATAACTGTCCTCCACCTGAAAACTCGGACAAGTTTCAAATTCTTTTTAATATAGAAACAGAAGACTAACACCAGATAATGGCAGTTGAGATTAAAGTCACTTACCAGCAGTACAAGCGGAATTTGCAGAGCCAGCAGAAACAATGGCATTAGGAGGCAATACATTGTTCCTCTGAAAAACGTCAATACGGCGAGGAGCCCACTCATCTTTCTGCTCTCTATGTCCAAGCCTGAAATTGACAATGTATATCTCATGCCAGTTTCCAAAAGGCTACAGTGTAAAACTCAGAAATGGGCGACTACCAACCTTCCATATCCACCAAAGCCCCATCTGCAATATGTTTCAGGATTTAAAATCAATGTATCAGACATATATTGAAGGAGAATATGTTTAAAGTAACCAAAAATTTTAACAGAGAAGCTACTCACGTGTAAACAAAGCCATTCTTATCTACTGCCACTGATCAAGAGAAATTTAACTTATTAGAATGAGTAGTTAGCTTTCTTGAAAGGTAAAGATTGAGGACACAGAGAAAGAAATATAGTTTCTACCAGTATGATTTGTTCCACATGCAACTTTGACAATGGTTTCCCCTGCAAGAGAAGCTATGGCTTTAGGACGTGGCTGAGCTTCATAGGCGAGTCTAACTGAGCTATCCTTCATATTGAACTTAGAAGCCACAAAACAAAAAAAAACTGGTTTAGAGTAAACGATAGAAACAACTAGATGTAATCTATTGGCCAAGTACAATTCAGAGAAACTAAAGTAACTAAATGATTCATAGCAAATTTTGCTTAGCAAGAGAAGGTACAAGAGATTAAAAAATAAACAGGTTTGGAAGTTTCGGAATAATCACGAACAATTCACACTCCAAACACTTACAATCATGAAAAATATGGTACAAGATCCAAAAGTGAGCAGATAACTAGCTTTGAATAAGTTACCTCATTATCAGTTCCATGACCAAGTTGACCATACTGTGGAAGGCCAGCAGTCCTATAAAAAAACAAACACTCTGAAATTGAGCAAGCCATTAAAGGCGAAATAACAGAGCTAGGCCAAAAAGTAAGAAAAACCATACAGTATAGAGGCTCCTTCAGTAGATGATAACCACACAGTAAAGTCAGCCCCACAGGCAACGTTTGTGACCTCATCAGACACAACACAGGGAAGGGGCGATGACTCAACTTCTACAGAAACAAAGCCTGAAAGATACAGAATTCACACCATTAGAACGGTCAAACACAAGCAGAAGTAGACACAGTATTTTCATACCGTTTTTGGCTGAACCCAAACCCAACTGCCCATGCTTATTCCATCCAAAAGCAAGGGACTGGCCATCATCACTAACCACTACAGTGTGGTTCCTCCCAGCTGCCGCTTTCACAATTTTGTGCCTTCAATAAAAAACAGAACAAAAGAACAATCAATTCAAAGCTTAGGCAAACTAAAGAGTAGAATTAATCTCCCCCAAAAAAAAAAAACTCACTTTGAGAGTCCTGACACAACCGTTGGCCTATCACGTTGAATCATATCTCCATGGCCTAATTGACCTTTCTAAACACACATAAAAATTCCCAGAAACCAATCAATTCAGTTTCTTTCCAAAGAAGCTTATACAAGTAACAAAGCTGGATCAAAAGTCAGAACATACCTCATTGCGTCCCCAGGTGTAGCAACGACCTTCAAGATCCAATGCCACACAATGACACGAAGCTATAAAGAAAAATTAACACAAATAAACAGTAAGCTGCATAGAAAGATACAGTGAATAGTGTCGATTCCTCCATTATTCACAGATCAGGAAATAAAAGCTCAAAGATTAGAAATTTACCGCAACCAGAGGCGACGAATCGAATGTTAATGCCAACGAGTGGCCTTAAGCGAGTAGGAGAGACCAAGTTACCATCCATACCACCTTTGCGTCGTCCAATGATATCCCAAGCCGTAGCTCCACAGAACAAAAGCTCACCTCCTTTTTCCTCCGAGCTCTCTTCCTTCTTCTCCGACGAATTCATTGCTGCCATAACTTCTCCGAACTCACCTCGCGCGAAACCCAAAAAAGCTTAAATTTTTCAAATTCGAAATCGGATCCAAAGAGGATGATAAGGAATTTAGTGGGTACGCGGCGAATCGGTTGAAGGAAGGTATAAAGTGGCGGGAAAACAACGGCTAGTGTAGTAAGCGGATCGGAAGCGACGACAAAGATTGGAAGAAAGGGGGAAAAAGAAAATGGAAGACCAAATTCAGAAACCCTAAACACAAAACAAAACAAAATAAAAAGTTAGAGAAGAAAACCACGAAAGTAGCAAAAGAGAGATAAAGTGAGGAAAATATAAAAAGAGAGATTAATTGAGGGATTTGGGGATTTCCTATTACCAAGAATATACATATTTTTTTAAAAAAATCTTTGATTATTTAATTCGTTTTATTTTCTTCCTCTTGATTTGGTTTTGCTTTTGTGTAACGTTTGTCTCTACTTTTTTTTGTCACTATCTTTTGTTTTTTCTTTCATGGGAAAGTTTTAGCTTATTGTGCTTTTTGGTCTTGTTATCAAAATACAAAATTTGTCTTCCTAAGAAAGGAATACAAAGATATCTCTCTCCCTCTTCTATATTTTTTTTTGGTGAAAGGTGTTGAAATGATTTGTTAGCAGCTATTTTTAATTTTTCAGTTTTGATTATTGTTTACTATTAGATTTCAGTGAAATATATATATGGAAAGCTTTTAAATTTTATAGTCAAGTGGATTAATATGATACTAAAAACTTGTTTGAAGATAATTTATAAACGAAACAAAAATAATATTTGATGTTTCTTCTATACTACATAACCAAAATAAGATTCGTATAAATAAAGATCATATCTTTCTCTTTAAAATGCAAAAAAATCAACAGATTGAAATAGAAAATGATATACACAAACTGAAAAAAAGCACAAAGATGGAAAACAAATTAAACAACCAATAGTAGTTTAGACCAATTTATCTCCATTTAAGGAAACAAAATTATAAAATAATATTATGTCACACAATTGACAACAACTCACCTGAGAAATTTTGGATATTAGAGGCCCAGACGGAAAAAAAAAACCATTAGTACAACCTCATCAGGCCCACGTATTACTAAACCAATGTAAGTTACATTCACGGATCGCCACGTCATCCTTCGCTTTTTGTGTGCATCTGGACCCTACAAATGTTTAAAATCCAACGGCTCTGGACTCTCCCACTTCGCTCCTTTCTCATCTATCGCTCAAATAACCACCGTTTTTTTTCAATTTGTTCATCTAATAACCGCCGTTTTAAAACATTCATATATACACAAAAATAACCGCCACAACATCGCTATATATATACACACACATCGTCTAAACTCAACTTCACACAAAATCATTCTCGCAATCAAGAGAAACTGTGGGAAGTTTTGACGGTTATCATAATAATTTCTCTCGACAGTTATCATCATCATCATCATCATTATTCTCTATAAAAAAATAGCGCGTACTAAGCAAACTGCAAGGACATCTACTGGTGGAAAAGCCCCAAGGAAGGACCTCGCTACCAAGGTTTCTCTATCTTTTATTATATTCTTTAATTTCTGAAAATGTATTTCCACAGTTTTATATTTTATGATTCTGCAATCTGAAATGGAATTTCGAAAATTTCAGGCGGCAAGGAAATCATCTGGTAAACCTACTAAAATTATGAAGAGGGCTCACCGTTATCGTCCAGGAACCGTTGCTCTTCGGTGAGATATATTGTTTTCTATTTTCTTCATCGCAAACTTTCTTTTTTTTTCAACATTAATTACATGTTTAACTAATAATAATAATGCTTTGTTTGCTTTCTAGTGAGATCCGAAAATATCAGAAGAGTACTGAACTCTTGATCCGTAAATTGTCTTTCCAGCGTCTTGTCCGTGAAATCGCTCAAAATTATAAGGTATATATATTATCAAGTTTGTGATTCGTTTAGTGATTATTGTTGTGATTAATATATATACTAAATATCTGATTTAATCATAGGTTGATTTGAGGTTCCAGACCCATGCAGTACTCGCACTTCAAAAAGCAGCCGAACATACTTGGTGGGTCTTTTCGAAGACACAAATCTTTGTGCGATTCATGCCAAGAGGGTTACGATCATGCCCAAAGACATTCAGTTGGCCAGACGCATTCGTGGGGAACGTGCATGATCAGCGTTGTTGGTTTTGGAACTTGTCTTCTACATGTTTGTTGCTGTTTTTTTATTTAGTTCTTCAATGGGGGAGATGGATTTATGTATATATAGTTTGTGAATCGTAATCCTTAAAAAACCCCTCTTGTGTGTTTCTTTCGTTAGTTTGATTCTGTATTTATCTTTTAGGTCTTGTTTGTAAAACAATCTGTTTCCTAGGTCTGTTTCGTGTTTGTATAATAAAATCTATTTCATGTTGTATCATATAATATAATATACCATTTTAACAATATCGTTTCTATTGAATATTAAAACCGGACGTATTTTCTTAAGAGCAACTTCGAAGACGTGCAAGTGCAGAAGAACTAAATGTGGGAACAAATTAAGTAGAGAACACTTGTATATGTTAACCAAATTATTCAACTTTTTTACATCTATAGAATTTACTTAACTTCTACGCTTGATAATTACAGTAGTCAATTTTATGGAAAAAACAAACTACACTGCGCTTCTTTTCCGTAAGCGTGTCACACTGTTACTAACGAAGAAGATTTATGTTTGTCCATAACAATATTCACCAAAGTAATAAGAACAATCTGCCAAGGTAATAAGAAAACCTACCTAATTATTATGTTAAAAATGATAATTATTACATCATACCTATTATTTTAGTGGTTATTAAAACGATTTCAGAATGATATTCTGAAGTTCACATAAGTTCAAATAGCCAACCTCTTGATTTAATAATCATATAGACTCCTTTCTTATCTAACGTAGTATTCTTTTCTCAAAAAAAAAAAACGTAGTAGTTAGTAGTACCCTATACATTGTTGCCTTGTCGCATATATAAATGAAGACATGTTTATCTTCATGCATTGATCTTGAATTTCTTATACAACCAGAGTATCAAATTAATTTATCATTACCAAATCAGTAACACACATTCTTAGTACATATAGTGCTATACAATTGAGGATCTCCAAAGAACCAATCATCCAAAAGATGAGTACATAAACACACAATCAAATACAACAAAAGCCAATGAAAAATAAAATATGAATCCTTGTAATCTTTACCCAAATACCCGTAGTAATCATATTTTTTAGAGTGTAATAAAAATATAAATCACTGTAATCTTACCCATAAACCTTCACTTGGTATATCTTGATACACCACAAATATCATATAGTAACCCGGCGGTGCAATATTCGCCGATCTCGGCGTTCTTACTTGAACCTCATAGGTTGTTGCTTTACCTTTCCTCGTAAACTTAACAATATCCAACACCAGAAGCCTTTGATTCATCGCGAAAGAATGTGTCGTGAACGACGGAAACACCATTGTTACTTTCACCGGATCTTTAACTTCTCCGATGACTCTAAACGTCAACTTCAAATTCGCTCTATACTTAATACTCGACTGTGGTTTAGGAGCCATGATCATTGGACGGAGATTCAAGAACTGTGGTTCTAGATAAACCGGAGAGAAAGCTTCTAAGCTTAACTCCGTCGGGAAAAGCACTCCAGTGAAGTTATAAAAGGCGTGAGGATTGCTTCCTCCGACGAGAACCCTACCGTCACGGAGAAGAATCGCCGTGGAGTGATACATTCTTGGGATTCCAGTTGGGTTTAAGGATTCAAATCTCGAGTTAACCGGATTCTCGGGATGGTATAAATCCGGTATTAAAACCGGTTCACGACCAAGCTCCCAAGCAGCTGAACCAGAACCTCCACCGTTGAGAATCAAAACATCTCCGTTAGGTAAAAGTATCATATCTCCCATGACTCTAGCACGTGGCATCGTCTCCATCGTCCATTGAGGATTCTCATCGTTAATCTTAATCCTTGCACACGTGTCAAGCGCTTTGACGAAAGTTTTACTTCTATAAGCGAGGGTGTACGATCCTTTCGGTGCACCTCCACACACTAGAACCTCAGCTTCGATTTTACCTGCTTCAAGATTCTTTAACGGTAAAAGAACGGCTGAGCCAGTGCTCGGATAGCTCCTCGGATCACCGCCGGGAATTGTCGGAAAAGTTTTCACCACCGTGTTTTTAACATAGTCTAGTGATATCGCTTTGTTGTTAGCGAATATAAATAAATTACCATCGGTATTGAGAATAACAAAAGGATAAAGATTATTCTCTTGTCCACGATCACTAGTTTCAGCCAAAAACGGCAACGCGACAACGTTAGGAGATGTCGTTTTAGGGTAAAACTCGTAGTTGAACTGTCCTCGACCTCCGATGACGATTTGTTTACCGTCGGGAAGAATATGATCGGAAGCGTACCATCTTCTCTTTGCTAAACCGTTGTTAATCTCGACCCAATCACATCTGTTGTCATTACAAGGAGTGAACGTTCTTGTTTTCAACTCGCCGCCTCTGTCTCCACCGGTTTGGACGAGAACACCGTCCGGTCTAACCGCTCCGGAGGAGCACCATGTGTTGGATTGAACCGTTAAGGGACGGATGGTGTTTGATGCGACGTCGTATTCGATGGAGTGAGCTGTACAGTCTTGCTTCGAAATGGGGTCGACTGGGTTGTGAAGACAGCTACCATTGGGAAGAGTGATGTTCGATGGTCCGAAAGATGTTCGGTCGAACATTACGACTCGGTCGTTGTGGAGAAGTTGCATGTGCATCGCGGAGATTCCGACGTTAGGGAGGACGATGTTCCATCTTCCTCCGGCGGCGGATGAGACGTGGCGTGTTAGGAGGAGTTGGAGTGAGGTTAGGAAGAGAGCGTAGATTATGAATGTGGCTCGTGCTGTCATTTTTTCCTTTTCTTTTAAATTTCTTGTTTGATTCTTATGAGATGTGGTGTAAGTTGTGATGAATATTGTATGGTGACTTTTGTTGTTTATATAATAGCCGATGGGACATTGGCATACGTTACAGTTTTCTAATAATGTTAAAGGATATATGATTGTTATTGACCCAAAAAAAAAATAATATGGTTGTTAGTTCTAAATAAAAATGTTGAATATAATAAAACATATGTGTATATATATATATGTTTGATTTTTGATTTTTGGGTATTAAGTGTTAACGTTTTAGTCATAGGTAGATTTACGAAGATAAATTATCCAATTTCTTAACTCTTTTTATTTTCTCATTTGATATCAGCTACTTTTCGAATTATATATGATTATGCATTCAACTACTAATAATAACAACAATCACTATTACAAAGAATATGATTCGTAGTCGAAGGAAATACTTTATATTATTGGATTCACATTACTCTCGAGGGACTTCCTCTATAAATTATCGATTATCTGATAATTGATTGGTTCAGAAGACTGCAAGGACGAATTAATTAATGATAGATGGAGATGTTGTGTCAACATCAAACATGCAACTATATATTATACAAAGTCACAAGAGTTCGTTACGTTTTAGTTCACCCATGGGCTAATATATTTCTTCTGGTTCGTTGCATGTCAATTAATTATTTTGGTCCACGCTAGTTTCCTACTAATAAATAACAAAACAAATGTAAAATAACAAAACAAATGTAAAATAACAAACAAACGCATGTCAGTTTTTAGTAAAACATTAATTCATGCACATATATAAATATCTTGTAAGAAATATATGTATTATGCTAATTATTTGGCACACGTTTTTAACAAAATTCGAGTTATCTATGGGTCGGTGAAAAATGCCAGTCGATAAATTACCGTTTCATGTGTTTCCTGTCTACTAGAATTAATAAAACTAAGCATGCACAAATATATAATCACGGCTCAAGAATCTTAGATTTATCTATAAGATATGTGAAAATATAGTATTGCTATCATTTTAAATGTCCGAAAATTGGAATCACATCAAAGGTAGTGAAAGAACTCAAAGTATACGTATCTTAATTCAGACAGTAAATTATCAATAAACCATGAGGAATTCGTTTTTTTCTTTTTTTCTGATATATGGTGGAGTTATCATGCTGTCAATAACTTATTTGGGTTATGGATCATATCAGATAAACTAATTCTTGTCAACAAAATTGATCGGTACATATCAACACCGGGTAAATGAAAGTTTTTTGGATTATTCTTATTTGTATCATTCTAATCTGATAATGGGTTTGAAGTAATCTTATCATCTAGCCTAATAATGGGGAATACTAGTCGTTGTGAATGTTTAGTAAAATTTGTAAAATACTTAGCATATGAAGCAATACCTATAACGCTGCCAAAAACAAAAGAAAGAAGATGAAGCAATACCTATAATAGAATTGATAAATCCCATAAGATTCATCGTATGCGATATATATACATACTAAAAATGCTTGCAAATTGCAATAAATCTATATTTCATATATTGGATACTGCTTAAATTTAGTTTTTTAAAATCATTTTCTATTTTTTTCATTAAAAAAAATCACTATAAACAGACATTTTTTACGTGGTTCTTTTTCTGAAACACTTTTGGATTAATATACTACATTTATTTTTTATATAGCTATATACTAATTTCTATGTCAAAATATGTTTTTCTTTTTTTTTTGGTCAAACCGATCTATGTGAAAATATGTTTATACATAGGTTTTTGCTCCAAAATATATGTATTAGCATATATATAAGGTCTATTTATTTTAAGTAACTTTTTTTTTTTCGGTGACGTCTTTCTAAATCTCATTAGTATGATTGCATTCAAATAATTCTTAAAAACATACGATGTATCCTGTATGAAGTATGAACTATCGTTGAATGAACATTTTTTTTCGTCAATGAAACATTTTATTATTATTGGCCATGTTTTTCTTTAATAGTCTTGCATTTATATAGACATATGTTTACATTTATAAAATTATATATATATATATATATATATATATATTCCGCTATCACCAAATCTAATGATTGATCAATGACATTCCATTCATGAATGCTGTTAGTTGACTATTTTATTTTTATGTTTGCTAAGGTTAATGATGTGCCTCCTATTTTTGCGTTATCAAATTATTCATACATACATAACTCAATTTGTTATTATTAGATTTTGTTTTAAGAAGTCAAAAAAGGAAAAAAGATTGTGTTTCGAAGCTGTTCATTAAACCCTAAACCCGAAAAAAAATAAAAAAAAATATATATATATATTTAGTGTTTAATCTAATTATGAAACATGATTTGGTTGACATTCTGAAGATCCACTATATCTTTATATGTTCCTCGAGGGCCTAATGGTTAGCGTAACTCGACCCATCTGGCCATCTCCCGACTCTTATAAAAATGTCATTCCAGGTCAACTACACCATGATGATTAAGGTAGCTGGCCCGATTAAGCATTTTATAGGTCTTGGGTCAAAATTTTAAAACAGGCCCGTTACATTTATTGGTAAAATCTATTCTTCCTAATTTGGTACGGTTATCGGTTAAAGTGGGTTAGCTAATTTTAATTTAAGTCCGGTTTAATTTGACACGTCGACGCACGGCCGGCAATTACTAAATCAATCAAAATCAATTATTGACAACATATCAGATTGGTTTCTCTGTTTCTCTCCCAAATCTTCAAACAGTTTTTTTCTTTTTCTTCTCTTTACGATCAGATCTCATCAGAAACACAGAGATCACGATGGCTTCAAGTTTCAGCGGCGATGAAACTGCTCCTTTCTTCGGATTCCTTGGCGCTGCAGCCGCGCTCGTTTTCTCCTGTAAACATCATTCGCGTATCTCTTTTTTTTTTTTTTTTTTGTTGATCATCGATTTGATTTTGATCCAAATCCAATCCGATCCGATCTCCGATTGGATTTTTGTCAGGTATGGGAGCAGCGTACGGGACAGCGAAGAGCGGGGTAGGTGTGGCGTCGATGGGTGTGATGAGACCAGAGCTTGTGATGAAATCGATTGTTCCAGTGGTTATGGCTGGTGTTTTAGGTATTTATGGTTTGATCATTGCTGTCATCATCAGTACTGGAATTAACCCTAAGGCTAAGTCTTACTATCTCTTCGATGGCTATGCCCATCTCTCTTCTGGTCTTGCCTGTGGTCTCGCTGGTCTCTCCGCCGGTATGGCTATCGGAATCGTCGGCGATGCCGGTGTTAGGTAATTCTCTGACCTGTTCCGTTTGAGATTTTCAGAAAATATCTTAGGCTTGCCTTACTTCTTTGTCAAATCTCGATTCTTTGATCATAGTTTTGAGTCACTCGGATTCACAATTTGATTATCATGTGATGAAGTTGAACAGAAAACGTAGTTTTTGATTGATTATATATCACGAAAGCTTTCTACATGTGTGAAGTAGTTCTTTTGATACGGATCTTGATTTGATATGTTATAAAGTATTTTACTTTGGTGTTAAGAGTTAGAAGAATGATTGGATCATTTTTTCACTTTATAACTGAATATATGATACTTTCAGCTCATGATATATTGTTGCGATGTGATTTTGTGTGTTGCAGAGCGAATGCACAGCAACCAAAGCTGTTCGTGGGAATGATTTTGATTCTCATCTTTGCTGAAGCACTTGCGTTGTACGGTCTCATTGTTGGTATCATCCTCTCTTCTCGAGCTGGTCAGTCTAGAGCTGAGTGAAGAAGTCGAAAAGTATCTCTCGTATGGGTTATAAATCCTTTGTAATGTTTTGATATATTTTTACTTTCAGTTTTCTCTTTTGTGGCGTTTTGAGTTTTCTTTCTTTCTCATGAAAACAAGCAAACATGGGTGAAATTTATTTAACTTTTGGTTCCATAACCATTTCTTTTTTCATTTGCACGTTATATATTGATACATCAATAAGTTCTACAAATAAGACGATTCACTGATTTTGAAGCCTTTGTAACTCCTCAAAAACAATGATTTTGGACTCAATCGATTTATGAAGAAGCACATTGAATCAGGATTATTATGTTAAACTGTGGATGGTTATAACAAATCCGTTGTAGTCTAGCTGGTCAGGATACTCGGCTCTCACCCGAGAGACCCGGGTTCGAGTCCCGGCAACGGAGATTTTTTGTTTTGCTTCCCACTTTTTAAAATATACGATTTTCTTTCTGGTAGCAAAAACTAAACTCTGATTCAACTCAAATATAAAATTGGCAAAGCAAAAGAGGAAAAGACCGAGAAACAATATTATTAAAATCAACAAACTTCTCTCCTCAGCAACAACATTATTTGGTTCCGAGTTTGTAAGACATTTGTGAGTTTCCATGAGACAAAAACATGGATGATAGCAGTTTAAGCATTACACTGAAAGGTGAAGCACGAACGCAGAGCTTCAAATCTCAAAGAGATGTAATTAGATTCTTCAGGCTGAAACAACGGCTTGTTGTTTAGATGATTCTTCGCTTTCTTGCAAACTCTCATAGTATTTGACAAGAACATTCCATCCACTCGGACACATAAACCCATCTGGAGGATTCTCCCCTGTTCTTGCATACGTTCGCATCTGTAAGCAACAACAAGATAACCAGAAAATACTGAGGTGTAGTCCCAATCAAGCAAATTGGATCTTTCCATATACTAAGAATCTGAGATCCAAAACTGTATCTTACCTTTGTTCCAGAAATGAAAAGAAACTCTTTTGTGCGAGAAGGATCGAAAAACGCCATCTTCTTCGCTATTGTATCATAAGCTGCAACCTGAAAGATACAGATCACAGACAAAGAACACATGATTAGGAATTGTAGCAGCAAAGTTTTGATTTTTGAAGTAACAATGAGACAGAAACGATTTTGTGTTACCCTAAATGGAAGAATATTTAGTTTCTCAAGTCCAGGGGCCATGCTTAAGACTTTCTTTCCATGATCAGGATCATACAGATCTCTCTTCTCAGTAGGATGACCCATTCCTGCAGGATCACGACCTACAATGTAGAAATTAGCACCAGCATTAATCCTAGCCTTGGCATGCCATTGAACTTCAGTTGGACCAGCATAGTGCAATGGTGATGGAAATATGGAGACAATTGTAGTCTCCGGGTCAAGAACTCCATCCTCCAGAACCTGCACATTATCATGCCAAATCAAATCATTATCTATCGGTATGACAAATGATTTCTAAGGTAAAAATGAACTCGAGCAAGACCAGCAAATATTTCACCTTGCTATGTTGTTCCATTCGAACATCAAGAGGAACATCATCAGCTTTAGTGAAACCTCCTAAAGGATGAAGCAAGAGAATAGGGTTCTTGTAACCCATTTCCAATAGCCTTTTTCGAGTATCATTCATCAATAGAGCATGTCCATTGTGCACTGGATTCCTCAACTGGAATGCAAAAACAGCATCTGCTTGACGTTTATCAAATTCTTTCCTAAGCTGTTTAGGAGAGAGCCTGTAATGATCAAGCCCATCGTTATACTTAATCGGGTTAAAAACTTCTAAATCGCCACCAATGAGCCAGTTTCCAGATGGAGCAATGTATTCTTCCGCATAAGGCAATCCTGGAGAAGTAGTTCCCCAAGTTCGAGCTATCCTTTCTTCCTTGTTGTGTTTATATATCTCCACACTACAAATTACAACCAAAGATTTAATCAACAGTCAATTACTTTAAAAACAAGATACACAAATCAACAAAGGAAGTAAAATTTCATATCAATGTCATAGCATCCATAGCTATCAATTACAAAGCAAGAGACGAAATTGCATTTTGCTATATATAGTACCTTCGGAGAGAACCAATGATATCTCCTTGAGGGCTAACAAGAGCAACATTCTGAGATAATCCAATCTGTTCCTTAGTCTCATCATCAATGGCAAGAACAATGGGAAGTGACATATTCACAAAAGTTCTATCTTTTAACCTAAGAGAATTAAAATGCAAACTTTGCAAATACTCATCTTCTCTCATGAATCCTTTTAAAGGACTAGCCCAACCTTCACTGATCACGTGTACCCACTCAAGATCAATCTTCGTCAGCTTCACTTTCGGCATCGTTTCTGATTCCGATTTCTTAGCTCCAATCTCCGATTCCGGTACAATCAATTCCACTAATTCTCCACCGTCTGGATCAATCAGTGAGCTTTTCACAGTCATCGAAGAAGAAGGAGAAGAAAGAGATTGCATAATTGGGTTGTGTTTATACACTAAATTGACGAAAGTGTTGTGATTAAAAGAAGAAACGAAGGAGATTTGATTGGTGAAAAATGATGATTTTGAATTTTTAGGTTGGAAGAGAGTGAAGTGAGAAACGTAGGAGGATCTGATCAGAAGAGACATGGATTTTGATGAAAATAGCTATTTTGGGAAAGAAGCGAGAGAAGTGGAGAGTGAACAGTGAAGCTGAGATTTGGTCGAACATTGTTGGAGGAAGATGAAGACTGCATCCACACGTTTTCCCACTTTTTTGACTCTTTGCTTTTTTACTTGTTATAAATTATTGTGGATTGTCAAACTCTAATTCTGATCCATCAGGCCCATATCCGATAAGACTTAAGACGGTTTATACTTTTCCTATTCCAAATAGGATTTACTTTTTATCTCTTGTATTGATTCCTATATAAAGGTTCTATTGGAACCTCATTATCAATAATACAACACACGAAATTCACCCATAATTTCTACAATACGTTATCAAGACGATAGTCTCTAAAACCCTATCTAGCATTACGCATCTAAAACTCTAATCTCGCCACGATCACAAAGCAACCGGATCAAAACAAAGCAAAGAAGATCTCTTGAAACCAATCAATCTTACTTCACTCGAGACTCGGTTCCCCAATACATAGTACGGGGTTGTGAAAAGATTGATTGAGTGTATTTCTTGAGGAAGATATCTGGTTCGTGATTTCCACTTCAAACCGAATCTCTAAGGTAAGTTCTAAAACCCTAGAACATATATAACCATGAAATCGGTAAACCCTAATTAAATTAGAAAATCTTCAAAACCCTAAAAGATGATCTATATTCGGATATATGTTCCGATGCTTCGGTTGTTCCGACTAACCTGAAGTCATGTGTTCGGATGTATGATCCTATTGTTCGATAAAAACCCTAATTATATAGCATGTTCGATTTTTTCATGTTCAATATTAATTGTATGATTCTTTGGAGTGTCATAAGACACGGATATTCTTAATGTGATTAATTATTATTTGTTTGTTGATATTCACGATGAGGTTATGAATTTGGTTAAATAATTATGAAACCCTAATTAATATGGATATTGCACATATATGTATAAACCCTAATTGATCCACATATGATTGTTTGTTTGATTGATAAATTTGATTGCATGATTAATTATCATAAATTAAAATCCGATCAAAGCACATAGATATGTTAAGATCTTGCATGAAAATTCGATCATATAATTTTGCTAGATTATTATCGCATTGAATTTATTTTACATAACCTTGCTATTTTGTTAAATCGGTTGCATGATAATAATTATCACAAATTAAAATCTGATCAATATATAAATATTTAAATGTTGTGAGAACCTTGCATGATAATTTGAACTTGTATTTTGAGCATGCTAGGTTGCTAGAATATTATCACGTAAATTGTTTTACACCATGCATGAATATTAAAATTTTATGATACTTAAGAGAATATGATGCATAATTTCGATGTCGAATATCCAAAACTTGGAATTTCTCCTTACTCTCGGGAGATAACTATCTACAATGGGCATTGGATATTAAGATCACTCTAAAGTCTAGAGGACTTGGCGAATGTATCGTTGAGAATAATAATGAGAATGAAAGAAATCGATACATGGCAATTATGATAATTCGCCATCATCTTGCTGAGAGTCTCAAAGATCAATACTTGACAATTAAAAATCCTCTTGACCTTTGGAACGAGTTGAAAACAAGATATGATCACCATAGAACGGTGATGTTACCAAAGGCAATGTATGAATGGAGGAATCTAAGGTTCCAGGATTTTAAATCCGTGGATGAGTATAACTCGGCCCTATTTAAGATTGTCTCTAAATTGAAGTTGTGTGGTGAAAAAATAACTGAAGAAGAGATGCTTGAAAAGACATACTCTACATTCCACACAAGTAACGTATTGTTACAATAACAATATCGTGGAAAGGGTTTCGAGACATATGCAAGTTTGATCTCTTGTTTATTGCTAGCTGAGCAAAACAATGAGTTATTGATGAGAAATAGTGAAATGAGACCTCCCGGATCAACCCCACTCCCTGAAGCCTTTACGGCCGCTGAAGAAAAGAAAGAAACAAACCATGTCCATAAAGAGTTTAATGGCCGAGGTAGAGGCCGAGGTCGTGGACGTGGAAGATGGCAAAGAGGACGTGGCCGCAGCTACAGTCCCTATGACCGAGGACAAGGCAGAGGCCGAGGGTATCAACCCAACTTTAATCAAGGCCATGGAAGAGGCCGTGGCAATTTTTCTCAGCCACAAAACTAGGCCAACAAGCATGGATGCCATCGGTGTGGAATGGGGAATCATTGGGCCAAAACATGTAGAACTCCCAAGTATTTGATTGACCTCTATCAAGAGAGTATTAAAGAGAAGAATGCAGAAGCAAATTTGGTCCATCAAGATCATGAAAATGATTTTGATCATGAGAAAGATGATTTAATGCAATATGAGACTTCAGATTGTCTAAAAGAATAAAGTTAATCTCGACATTTAGTTTCTATGTTTGGTTTTGGTGTTTTTATTTGCTTGGATTTATGTTCTTGAATTTATTTGTTATTGCTATTATTTTGGATTTATTTGATTTAATGAAAGGATATTGTTTTAAGTCTCTAAAATATGATTATTGATTTTGAAGAATGAGTGATGACAAGGATATTTTTGTGGTGGATAGTGGATCAAGCCACACGATTCTAAGAGACAAAAGATATTTCATAAATCTCACACTCAAAAGTGCCAATATATGTACCATAGCGGGTATGGCTAATTTAATAGAAGGATATGGTCAAGCAAACATATTATTACCTAAGGGTACACATCTAGAAATAAATGATGCACTATACTCACCGAGCTCAAAGAGGAGCCTATTGAGTTTTAAAGACATTCGAATGAATGATTTGCATATTGAAACTAAGGGCGAAGGGAATAAAGAATTCCTTATGATATTTGAACTCGCCAATGGCCATAAGAAAATCCTAGAAACCATACCGCCATATCTACAGGCCTTTATTGTGCTAAGATAAATATGATAGAAGCAAATGCCACGGTAAACAAAGTGTTTTCCAAAATTTCACTCTATGGCATAACCGCCGCCATCCCGGTTCTAACATGATGCGAAAATTGTTATTAAATACAAATGGGCACACATTGAAAGAAAGAAGAGTTATCCCAAAGAATCTCACATGTGAAGCATGTTCACTAGGAAACTCATAGTCGGGCCATCACCAAGAAAAGTGAATAAGGAAACATTGAATTTTCTGGAAAGAATACAAGGTGACATCTGTGGACCAATTCACCCACCTTGTGGGACGTTTAGATATTTTATGGTACTTATTGATGCATCCACGAGATGGTCACACGTATGTCTATTATTAACTCGAAATTTGGCATTTGCGAGATTACTTGCTCAAATAATTCGTCTAAGAGCACACTTTCCAGATTTTCCTTTAAAGACTATACGTCTAGATAATGCTAGTGAATTCACGTCCCAAGCGTTTAATGATTATTGTATGTCCATGGGGATAAGTGTAGAACATTCTGTGGCACATGTACATACACAAAATGGATTGGCCGAATCATTTATCAAACGCATTCAACTAATTGCGAGGCCATTTCTAATGAGATCAAAACTCCCGGTCTCAGCTTGGGGACATGCAGTTTTACATGCAGCTGAACTAATTCGCATCAGACCATCTAGTGAACACAAATATTCTCCATCACAATTGCTAACGGGTCATGAGCCAGACATATCCCATCTTAAGACATTTGGATGTGCCATATATGTACCAATTGCTCCACCACAGAGAAGTAAGATGGGACCTCAAAGGAGGATGGGGATATATGTTGGATATGATTCTCCCACCATAATTAAGTACCTTGAGCCAACCACGGGTGATCTATTTAAGGTCAGGTATGCGGATTGTCACTTTGACGAATCCAACTATCCAACATTAGGAGGAGATAATAACAGACTGGTAAAAGAAATTATATGGAATCAAACATCCTTAACATGGCAAGATCCTCGGACTAAAGAATGTGAAATAGAAGTCCAAAAGATTATACATTTACAAAAGCTAGCTAATCAATTGCCAGATTCATTTGTTGACCCGAAGAGAGTAACAAAGTCATATATACCAGCTGTTAATGCACCAATAAAAATTGATGTCCAAGAGGGACACAATCAAGTTGCTACAGAATCTAAAGCGCGCTTAAAGAGAGGTAGACCATTAGGTTCCAAGGATAAGAACACTCAAAAATCAAAGAAAGGTGCAATGGGAGAATCCGAGGTTATTGGAACCCTAGACATGAATGAACCAAAGGAACCAAACATTGATACTCGGGACGCCGAGCTTCAAGGTCCTGAAGTTCTTGACAATAATGAGATCTCAATAAATTATGTCATGTCTGGAAAACAATGGAATAGAAAGAATGTCGACATTGATGAAATATTTGCATACAAGGTAACACTTGACATTATGGATATAAGCGAGGATCTAGAACCCACGTCAATATTAGAGTGCACTCAGAGAAAAGATTGGATTAAATGGAAAGAATCTATAAACGTGGAGTTAAATTCATTAAGGAAGAGGAATGTATTTGGTCCTATAATCCGGACACTTCTTGATATTAAACCAGTTGGACACAAATGGGTCTTTGTGAGAAAAGGAATGAAAATAATGAAATCGTGAGACATAAAGCACGGCTTGTTGCACAAGGATTCACGCAAAGACCAGGAATAGATTATGAGGAGACATACTCCCCTGTGGTGGATGCTACAACATTTAGATTCCTAATAAGTCTGGCCATAAGAGAAAATTTGGATATCGGTTAATGGATGTTGTAACCAGCATACTTATATGGTCCAATCGGATAATAAAATATATATGAAAGTCCTAGAGGGAATTGAGCTCAAAGATAAAGAAAGTTCTCGAGAACAACATTGTATAAAGTTGAACAAAAATCTTTATGGATTGAAACAATCAAGTCGAATGTGGTATAATAGACTAAGTGAATATCTAGTCAAAGAGGGCTATAAGAACAACCCCATAAATCTGTGTGTATTCATAAAAAAATTTACTAAGGGGTTTGTAATCATCGCGGTGTATGTAGACGACCTGAATATCCTAGGAACATCTGAGGAAATTTCCCAAACAGTCGAATATCTAAAGAAAGAATTCGAGGTGAAAGATTTAGGAAAAACAAGATTTTGTTTGGGGTTACAACTTGAGTACATGAATAAGGAATCCTTGTGCATCAAATGGCATATACAGAGAAAGTACTCAAGAGATTTAACATGGACCAATCTCACCCATTGTCTAGCCCCATGGTTGTGAGATCCCTTGACTTGGATAAAGATCCATTCGGTCCAAAGAAGGATGATGAAGACGTCCTTGGTCCCGAAGTGTCATATCTAAGTGCCATAGGAGCTTTGATGTATTTGGCGAGCCACACTAGGCCAGATATATGTTTTGCCGTGAATTTATTATCAAGATTTAGCTCATATCCGACCCAAAGGCACCGAACGGGATTCAACATATACTTCATTACATACAAGGAACGAAAGATTTCGGATTATTTTATACCAACCATAACAAAGATGGTTTGATTGGTTTTATGGATGCGAGTTACCTCTCGGATCCACATAATGCTAAATCCCAAACGGGATATGTTTTTACTCACGGTGGTACGGCTTATATCTTGGCGATCCATGAAGCAAACTCTTGTTGCTACATCGTCCAACCATGCAGAAATCTTGGCGATGCATGAAGCTAGCCGTGAATGTGTTTGGTTGAGATCAATGACTCAACATATTAAAGTGGATTGTGAAACGCATGGAAAGGAGGAACCAACCATATTTGACGAGGATAATGCAGCATGCATAGACAACTCAAAGATGGATATATTAAGGGAGCAGGACGAAACATATTTTGCCAAAATTCTTCTTCACGCATGATCTACAAAAAGATGGAGAAGTACAAGTTCTACAAGTTCGTTCAAGTGAAAATTCAAGAGATCTATTTACAAAGTCTCTACCAACCTCGACATTCAAGAAGCTAATACATTAGATTGGAATCGCGAAGATTGAAAGACACTCGATGATGTTCGAACAGGGGGAGTAATGCGTGTTGTACTTTTTTTCCTTATCTCGGTTTTGTCCCAACCGGGTTTTCCGAGAAAGGTTTTAATGAGGCAACATCCAAAGCGATACTTGAGCTCTTAGAGTTATGACATCCAAGGGGGAGTGTTATAAATCATTGTGGATTGTCAAACTCTAGTTCTGGCCCATCAGGCCCATATCCGATGAGACTTAAGACGGTTTATACTTTTCCTATTCCGAATAGGATTTACCTTTTATCTCTTGTATTGATTCCTATATAAAGGTTCTATTGGAACCTCATTATCAATAATACAACACACGAAATTCCCCCATAATTCTCTCTAGTTTACAACATTGCACGAATTTTTTGGTTTGTGGATGGAATTGTTGCCTTTGTGTGAAATGTCTTTTTCACCCTTTTGTTTTCTGAAACTGGGCCCTGGGGACCATTCATTTCCAATATTGGGCTTAGATAGTTATTTCTCATGAAAGCCATTTTGGTTGATTATTTTGCTCCTTTTTTTTTTTTTCTTTTTACTGTGCAATTTTGAAATTATTATGTTTGTGACAAAATCTAAGATGTTCAAAGCATCAGTAAGAAGATTATATTCCACAACTCGAGATTTAAAGTATAATTTGTCTCTAGCACAGCTACATACAAAACCATATACATTAAAGCACGTTTCATACATATATTTATAGAATGATCAAGCAATAAGGTGTGTGTGTGTGACTGTGTGTGCGTGTGATTCTAATTAATAAAAAATATCATATAAAAGATTTTAATGACGAAGACGTAGTAACCAAACTTGACAAGAGACCAACGACAAGAGCACTATTATAAGTGCTTGGCTCGTTTTGCATAGAATTATTCCTCGCGTCTATAAACGTGTCATTCAAAAACGGCCCACCAACAAGTGCACCATAAGCTACGTTCGGATTTGGATCCTCTGAGTTAAGCCACTTGAATCCATCTTTGCATCCTGTGTTTGCATCAGCTGGTATCGAAGCTCCTCTATGATGCACAAATTCTGGATATTTCTCACCATAACCAACCAAATAGCTCATTTTCTCTGGATTTTTCCCTAACATGTAATCAGCCTGCACATTATACATATCGAGTCAAAATGTAGGCAGAGGAATATGAAAATATATAGTATATGCAAGGTCATGAGTTTAGACACCAAAGAACCTGGGATCTTGCGAATGTTCTGAGATCTGAAGGTTTAAAGGATGTGTCACTACAAGATAGCTCTTCAATACCGGAGGTGACCATGTAATCACTGTATAGTGTAGCTAAGAATGCAGAGGACACAGGGTGTTGTAGTGCATTCCATTCACTGACCCATATAAGACCACCTATATAAAAAATATATTTAACATCGATTCATATATTTCTATGCAATTGCATCATCAGTGAATGTAAGAAAAAGTACCATCAGTTCTACTAGATGTAGCTGTTGGGGAGCTTGGTATAAGTCCACACATGACAGCTTCTGCTGTGTCTTTATAACCTTGAAGTCCTTTGCTTCCTGATAAACCTTTCTTGAAGAAGGTTAATCTTGATAATAGTATCTGCAAATGTTGTATAAGTCACATTAAGCAAAGTAAGAAGATGAACCATGATTTTGTAAATTAAGTGACTTTGTCTTTTATACATGTGTTCCAGGAAGCTTGTTGTCCCAACTAAACCATGAAGGACTTCCAAATTTACCAAACTTCTCGCCATTTTTAGACACAAAGTCAAGATATGTATTATCCTCTGTTGCGTGGTATAACCACGAAGCTGCCCAAAGAAGCTCATCTCCATATCCAGTTGAGTTGTAATACGACTGAACCTCAGGTATGTTAACACTATAAGATCCTCTGTTTTTGTCTGCGAAATCGAACAACTGCTTTGCATGTTTCAAAAGCGTGCTTGAATACGTAGAATCACTTTCTTTAAAAACCAAAGAAGCTGCAGCCATAGCTGCTGCTGTTTCTGCAGCAACCTCAGTCCCTGGAGTCTCTTTATCAATTTTGGTTAGAGTTCTGTTCCTTGTCATTGTCTCTGGTCTATCCCAACATTTATGATCCGTCTCTGGATCTCCCACCTCCACATAGAATCAAAATCAGATAATTGAGTTGAAAACTTATGAAAGATTTGTGTTTATGATAAATATGTACCTGAATATAGAGGACATTTGGAGAGGGATGAGCATTAATGAGGAAATCAGTAGTCCATTTGAGAGATTCTTTAGCAGGCTCCAATAGGTTCACAGAGTCCATTTGATTACCATACTCAAGAATGGACCATGAGAGAACTGACGCAGTGAAAGCCATTGGGAAACCAAACTTCATATGATCACCAGCATCGTATAAACCTTTGGAAAGATCAAGACTTGCTTCACTTCCATCTTTAAGACCTGAATCTCCTCTCCATGATATCTTATTGTTTTCTAGCTTCCCAGCTACATTCAAAACATACATTTAAGATAAAAATTGATATAGGAATTATAAAATAAAATAAAAAACAGAACGAAAGAAAATGGAAGATGGTTTTACATTTCTGGATATCGAAGAATTGGATAGCGATCTTAAGAGCATCAGCGTACTTTTTAACGGAGCCAGGATCGTTATTATTATCATCGGAGTGATTTGATTTATGTCTGATTGTGAAAACTATTGCCACCACTATAGCGGTTAACACGATTATTCCGATGAACCAACTACAACAACAACAACGTCTCGAGCTTTTCCCTTTCATTTTCTCTTTTGTTGATCAGAAGAAGCTATAGATTGATTCGATGTCAAATGAACATGCATTTAGCGAATTGCTGGATCTAGAGATTTTGAAAATCTTCGAAAGAGGAAACTAACAGATTTTGGCTAAAAATAAGGAAAATTTTTGGGAAGGAGAAGAAATTGAAAGGGCACCGACACTGATCAAATCAAACCACGCGGGACGGGATCTGCTTTCTTTTAATTTGTTTTTGTAATTACGGAAATGCCCTTACCTGGAATGGAAGCAATGTGGTCAGTTCAAGGTCCTTATTGACAAGTTGCGATGATCTTTCATTTTTATCATTTTTTGGTTTTATTACTTACCTGTAAAATTCATTACGACTCAGCTTCAGCCACGACGTCTTTTATTTTATTTCTTAAAACTATACGAATATTCAGATTAAAATATTGTGTTTGATTGATCAAAGTGATGTGAAAAACAAATAAAATAAAGGAAATGGAAATGCCTAGGGGGTGATTGCTGATTTAGTGGGCCAGGTCATTTGATTTCGGCCCATTTGTGTGTAGTCACAAATTCATATATCTATACAGATACGTGTCAACTTGGGGCAAATTCTTTCATGGAGGATGATGGATCACGACTTCCAAACGTCTTCAAAGATAACCCCTATATATATGTTTTTATTTGATCTCACAATAAAATGTTGGTAATATACTAATATGTAATTTCAGATGAACAAACTATATGGAACATGGTTTTAATATATCATTCTGATTTACGTAAACAACATCTGACATTGAGTGGGTGGGTCATTATATAGTTGTTGTGAATATCTACCGATCACTAATATGGACGTTAGTGTTTCTCTGTTACTTTTTTCTTTGCTTTAATAATTCAAAATAGTACCTCCCTCATCCTCTTTTTGTCGACTAACCTTTTTCCGGTTTGGTTTTGTTGGTATAATCGAACGATGAAGACTTTGTCAAAACTCGGTTGGTGTGATTAGTTTAACCGAATGGTTTGATGCACTTTTAACCGAAATCATGCATATATATAAGTATTGCCAATATGGTTGATGAATTTGATGTGGGCGTGAAAGCAATTCACTGCTTCATGCCTTCATGATTAGAAAAAGACATAAGTATGCCCATATATTGTTTTCTTTTTACTTATATAGTTAACATGTTTTTATCATCATGACGGATAATTAGTCTACTTTGTAAACATAAACCATAGTCTTATTTTCATATCACAGCCATTCTTTAGCCTTTTTTGTTGTTTATAAACTTTTGATGATAAACTATGATAGTTTTTTTTTTTTTTTTTTTTTTTTTTTACATTTCCAATATTCCAAATTCCAAATCATTTTCATAATTATATATATATATATAGCATTGCATACTTATTATTAATATGTTTGGTTAATTATAGGCATACTTAGTTATTATTATAGAAAATGATGTGTCACTTTAAAAATAATTTTTTTCTATAAATGTTTTGGTGATATATGAAAGTTTTTTTTCTTACATTTCCAAATTCCAAATCATGTTTCATAATTTTATATATAACATACTAATTATTTATATATTTTTGGTTAATTATAGCTATACTTAATTATTATTTAAAAATGATGTATCACTTTAAAATGGATTCAATAGAATCCAATGGATAAAGACCAAATTATACTCTAAAACAATTTAACATCCACCAGATAATTCATCAAAAAGAAAACTTGTTACCCATTTTTGTCATAATTTTATGAACAAATATAGCCATTCTTATTAATTACTTTAGTAAAAATGATGTAATTACCAATCACATAAAGAAAAAAAATCAGTAGAATCCAATGAATAAAAAAGGATGAAATTAGTAAAAGAAATAAAACTCCACAAGAAAAGCTTAGATCATATTTACATGGATTAAAGAGTAGAGGGGATAAGGTATGAAGTGGTCCACTATATTCTGCTCTATGTAGCAGATATCAGAGATTACAGCCGTCCATTTCAAATCTCAGAGGACTCAACCTATAGAAATCGTAGTGTACGCTACGTCATAACGCAGACGATTATTTAGTCCCTTCCTCCAAGAGAAGTAAATATTTTGAAAAAGGACTCGTGTAGCGAAACCAAAAACAGTGACTTGTGAAACAACCGCTCGTTTTTCACTAAAGCCACAAATTTCACTTTATATTTATTTTACTTTCGATTAGCTTTTTTTTTGTCTCTCATTTATGTTTGTCTCTTTCCCCGCTCTCTCGCTCTCGCCGCCGACTACGAAACGGTCGCCGGTCGGATTACGCCGATCATTTCGTTCCCCCCACCGAAGTTTCGAATTCGTTTCTCCCGCAAGTCTATTTGCAGTATTCCGATTCGATTGCATTCTCATTCACTTTCCGAAAGTTTTTTTTCTCCGGAGGTATATGTTCCTTTGGCTGAAGTAGTGTAGAAATCGATTCCTCAGTTTCATCTTGTCTTTGTCAATAGCCATTGATCTGAGCTCTGCACTGTTGTGGTTTATCGTTTTCTTAATCGGTTGTTCATAATCGATTTCAATTTTGTGCATCGTCTTTAGATTCGTAAGCTCGATTTCAAATTTGAATTGGAAGGCCGATGACTCAAAATCGAAAGCTAAACCTTGTTCACTTTTTAATCATTTTGTTTTGTTTCTTAGCTAACACATTTGAATTTCCTAGAGTAATCTCATCGCCGACACTAATCTCATTTTACCAGTAGGATTAAGGAGAGTAGATTTCATACACTAATGTAGATTCGTTCGTCGGATTCAAGTGATTTATTGTGCTTCGCTATGTGTAGTTGATTGAGAGCATTAGATGATCAAAGGCATCTGGATTTGTAAATGTTATGAGTATTGATAAATTCTGCTTGTTATAAGTATTGCTTCTTCGTTAGTTGAAATTGTATACTCGCATTTGAGCGATTTTCTAGGCTACTTCATAGTAATTTTTGGTTTGATGATACTGTTTAACACTTTACTTTTGATATATCAGGTGCGCACAATGATTGGATCGTTTCTAACAAGAGGACTTGTGTATGACTCTGATCTCTTCATTGAGGTTTCAAAGTTTACTTGGTTAAAGAATTATATGTATTTGTTTTGACTTTCTATTTTTTGGCAGGATGGTCTTTGGATATGCGTATCCTGCTTATGAATGCTACAAAACGGTTGAAAAGAATAAGCCTGAGATTCAACAGCTTCGATTCTGGTGCCAGTATTGGTTTGTGATTGGCTTTCTCACTTGTTCTTATCTTGACTTTTCTATTGTAAACTCTAGCTACTCCTTAGAACTTCTTGCAGGATTTTGGTTGCTGCTCTGACGGTTTTTGAAAGAGTTGGTGATGCTTTTGCTTCGTGGTTAGTGTTATTGATATAGAAATACTTTTACATGAATAGAGTCATAGAGATATAAACTTAATTTATGTCTGTTCTGTTTTCATGAAGGGTTCCACTATACTGCGAGGCAAAGCTGGCATTTTTCATATACCTTTGGTTCCCAAAGACTAGAGTAAGTAAACTATATGGGTAGCTAAAAGAGAGTAGTACCTGTATATATGATCTATTGGAGTTCTTCTATCTCACTGCATTTTCCTTGCTTTCCACAGGGAACTACATACGTTTATGATTCTTTCTTTAAACCATATGTTGCAAAGCATGAGAATGAAATAGACCGCAACTTGATTGAGCTAAGGACCAAAGCTGGAGATATGGCAGTGATAGTTTGCAGAAAAGCAGTGTGCTATGGACGAACAAGAATCACAGAGATCTTGGAGTTTGTAGCTCTACAATCAACACCAAAACCAAAACCACAGCCCAAGGTATAAGATATGCACCTAACAAAATTTACCAAGAACAACTAAGCATGATTTGTCTACTTCCTCATATTCTTCCACTGGTGATATTGTTGATGTGTATTTTCGTATCTAACAATAGGAAAAGAAGAAGACAGAAGCAGAAGAGGAAGAGCAGAAACAACCGGATCCTAAAGCGACGAGTCAAGCAGCTCCTATTCTTCAAGCTCGTCTGCAATCAAAGAAACCACAGCTTCTAACCAAAGAACCTACATCACCAAAACCTATTTCATCATCCCCTCGTAAGCAACAACAACAACAAACAGAAATCAAGGAAGCAAAAGCAAGCGTGTCACAAACTAAACTCACTCCTCTTCCTCCACCATCACCACCCTCAACCACCACTGAACCAAACGCTGACTTGGCACAGCCATTAGCAACAGAGGCAGAGAAAGCGTCACAGATTGTTCCAACGTTACCAGCTTCTGAGATTGAGCGAGCGTCATCTTTGAAAGAGACGATAATGGAGGAAACACTAAGGGTCACTCGTGGAAGTCTGAAAAAAACTCGTTCAACTGGAACTCGCTGATAAAATTAGCTCAAAACTCTGTCCTTTAATGATGGTTTCTTTCATTAAACAAAAATAATCGATTTTTTTTTTCTTCTTCTTTGAATTGGTGTTATTTGTCTTTCATGTAAATTGTTTAGACATGAGACTAATATTGGATCTGTCCGGGTTTCATTATTGATATTAACCTGTGCATATATAACGGGTCTCGTAACCTGACCAACGGGTTTATCACAATTATTAACCCATGTGCGGATCAACTAGTACTATATGAATTGTATTAGCAAAAAGTACTTTTTACCTAGTGGCTAGTGCATATATAACGGATCTGGTAAACATCTTCATCATCAATATAATATTTTTATGCCAAAGGGGAAACATACAAAGATGAAAAAAAGCTCCGACGGTTTTATCACAAATATTGAATCCAGATCATAAGGAATCAACATTGAATTTAACCTATGTGCCCATCTATTGTATGCATTGCCGACGCCATAGAAAAAAAGGTTGGACATGTTTGGAAACAGCTTTTTAAAAAAATGAAAACATATTTTAGGATATTAGAAAAAAATTGAGAACTATTACCTATCAGCATATAGTCTTGCAATAAGTAGTCATGATCTTATCTATTCTTACCGTATACATACACAATATCATAATGTTTTGTGTTTTTATATACTACTAATATAGTAATACGTCACATGCACTATTATTTATCTAGCAATTCTCATTTTGACTTCACCTGATGTGTTGACAAATTTCGAAATGCGTTTTTTTTAGAGGGATATTTCGTCCGGTTAGGTTTAAATTTAACTGGTAGTTTATTTCATACTTTTTCCATATTTTATTTACTCAAATATTTTTAAAAATTATTTGGTATAAATGACGTCAGAATGGGGACGTCATGCTGAAGAGTGAAGGCCTCAATAATGGTGGTGTGAGTGGTAGGTTGAGTTGAGTGTGTGGCGGCACAATGAATAAATAGAGTTTTACAAAAAGTATATATACGTAATACGTGTATCGTAGTGATACCAACTTGACTAGGTTTAGACATGGCTTTCCCATATCCACCGTTAGATTCCCATCTCGAAGATAAGATCATACGAAAAATTTATTATTATACTATCAATTATTAAAGGGATACTAGGCTAGGTTTACAATTAACCATTTCAATGCACAAATTTATTATTTAATAATCAGTGAAAAAATATTCTTTTGGCGTCTCTCTCGACCTCTACTATTTGTCTATTTAATCTCCCTTTTGGATTTCTTTTGTATGAGCACTCTTTAGCACACACGAGCACAAGAAAACAAGAACATGAGCGACCCAAAAGGCCAATCTTCAACAACGACTGTCGGTGGAAACGGCGGCGGCAACGGAAGTAACGGTGGAGGTGGTGGAAGTGGGGGTGGAAGCGGTGGCTCATTTGGGAATCAGCCGCAGAGAACAAAGGTGAGGAGCAAAGTGTGGGCTGGAGTTCTTGGCATCTCGTCCGTCTCCAACAACAACTAATATATTTGTTTTTTTTTTTTTTTTTTTCATTTTGACATAAGAAAAATGTCTAATGAAAAATTGTGGTGGTAATTGTTATGTATGATCATCGATTGTTCTTGCTAATTGTTTCTAAATAACAAGCGAGATCGTTAGTCTACCATCATCGTCATTGTTATGAGATTTTGGAATGAATTTTAACTTCTGCAATGAATTTTAATCCCCAAAAAGCCCTAAATTAATAAATTGAATATTGTGTACCTAGAAACAATTAGAATTCCTAATTTACACACACAAAAACAATTAGCTTTACATTGTTTGTTAAATGAAACAAAAATTAAGAGATCTGCTTGGTTCAAAAGTGAAACCTAATGACAAATTTGACGATAAGGTATAGTCTGAAGAACATGGTAAAAAAAGTTATAGAAAACCAAAAAAAAAAACATGGCAAACTTTTTCAGAAAAGAATGTGCATTAATTATAGAAAAAGCCAGTTTTAAAATAATATAGAAAATAAATAGACTGGATATATATATATATATATACTATATGTTGTATGGTGCATGTGTGCTTGAATGGTATATTATCCACTATAATTGTTCTTATCCATCCTCAACAAATATATTTATATCTCCACATATATATCTCCCCAGTTATTTTCTCACAGATTGTAAACTATGTATATGAATCATCATTTTGAAATCGTTTATAGTTGCTTCTCACGTAATATATAAATTTACCGTATTGATCATATGATCCTGCAAGGTTTCTCAAGTCTGGTATTCAGTTAAACAATTCGTGTTCCCTAAAGCCTTATCCTTCAATGAAAAAGGAAAAAAAAAAAGAGAGGATATTTTTTTATTTTTTGGTTGGCAATAGGCCATGTAGTTTACTGTCACCTTCTAGATTGAAATACACCAACCTGGCTATTTTTATAACATTTTTAGCCCATTAAAAATATTTTAGGCTATCATTTATCTTTGAGCAGACCAACAAACTAGAAATTCACAACCAATTGTCCAACTAAATGGGTTTATTGTTCTATTATTACACCATTCAGCCAATTGAATAAGTCTCTATAAATATTCAACATAAATTGGATTAGTAGTAATAAATTGAGAAAAAGTATAAAATAATTGAACTAAGTTATGATTATCCAGATGTTGTTTAATCTTAAAGTAGAAGACATAATCATAACTGTCTTTAAGTTAATTACACTAACAGTTATAACTTATAGTTTATAACCCCTCATCCTTTAATCATTGCACCAAAAGCCTATGCTCTTCTATGAAAAACATACTTCAATTTAAAATCAAACTCTTGTTTTGTTCTCTAGGCAATAATCATTTTTATTTTTTTTATTTTTTATTGAAGTTAAATGTTACATATTGTCCTAAATCTTGGTGACTAATTAACACCTGATTATTACATGATGCAGGACCATAACTTATTTTAAGACCTGATTATTACTTACTTACTATACAACAGCTTTTAATTTTGCCTTATTACATAATCAGTTCATGATCAGCCGTTGATCAATTCTCGGCACCATGTTTCGTCATTGTCATCGAAAGCTACTTCTAAAATTTTCCGAGTTTTCGTTACTGTCTCTGGATATTAAACTTTTAACATAATTCCACGTGATAACAAAATCTACTTCTCAATTTTCTACAAATTGGTCAAAGGTGATTTAAGGTTTAGTTTCATAGGATGTTAGCTGATTAGTCCATATACATATATTTATCCAATTTTAATATTAAAAGAAGTTCACTTTGCCGAAGACAAAGGAAGCCCAGACAAATGATGTGTTCACATGCAATACCATATACACTTATTAATCTCTCAATTAATTTTTTTTTATTACGTTTCTTCTAATCCTTTACATTCCAATATTAAGTTTTAATATTTTAACACCCCCTTTTTAATCAAAAACATTTGAAATCCTTCATAAAAAGTACTAATATGTTAAAAAGAAAATATAGATTACGAAAAGCTCTTAACAATTCCTTACAATGTGTATAAAGAAGTCCATAAATACGAGCATCACAATCAAACAAAATATATCCAAGACAGACTATAAGAAACTTTATAACATACACCAAACTATGCAAAAACCATTTGAGAGAACTCATCCTAACACACACTCACACTCCTTCACCATTCATATAAACGAACCATTTGATCATCATCATCATCAATACTTGGACCATCATCATAATCACAACAACAAGACCTTCATAGGTTTCTCTTCATCCATGAAGCTCTTCACCAAATTCCGCAAGATTCTCATGAAGATCGTCTTCACCCTTCCCTCTTCCTCCTCCACCACCGTTCGCCGTAAAAAAACCGCTGATTCCGGCAATGGCTGTGAGAGGCTAGAGACGCCGAAGGTATCGTGCAGTAATTCTTACTACTCCTCACACTCTCACTACACCGAAGCTATCTCAGATTGTATTGACTTTATCAATAAGTCGTCGATTAATAATAACTCTAAACAAGAAAATGAAGGCCGGATTGTTCATGATCACGACTGTTTTTACGTTTAGTCAAACTCAAACAAAAAAAAAACAATCTCATGTCTTTCTTTTTTAAAAATATTTCTACTAAATAACTCACTTTTTGTTTTCTTTAGCTCGTTTTCATATATCAACGTTTCCTGCATTTTCATCATCTATTTAAATTATTACTTGATGGTTATTTTTCTTTATTTAGCATATAGTTTAGAGTGCTTTATTTGTGTGTAAGGGGCACATTAATAGTTCTAGACTTCTATAAGAGTAAGGGTCTAAGACAGCTCCATTAGCTCTTGTCACTTGCAATATTTATTCTTACATAGAAATCAAAGGGATTAAGCAAACCTCTAAACCGTATTCATTTGGAAAGCTAATTCTAAATAATGTATCCTTACTAACAAAACATTAAATTATATCTCAAAATCTCTAATCATTAAACCTCCACAAAGCTCAAGCAATCCATTTCTCAAAGCTTCTTACACCACACCAGAAGGGAGACGAAGAACGAGCTGTCCACCCATTAAACTGTCCCACCAAAACAGAAAAAATCAAAATCTTTAAACAATCACAAACATTTCAACCATATCGCCATTATACAAAAAAACGTTTATAATTTACCTCTGAACATAGTAGTAGCAGAAATCTGCAAGAATGAAGGTTTGGATGATTTCAGAGAGGAGGACCATTAAAGGCCATAGTCCATACCCTAATGCAGTTAGCAACCTCCCTCGCGTATCCAACACCTGCACGAGTTTAAGTCATGTTTAAAAAACGGTACAACTCAAGAACCTAGCTTATTAAGCCTAGTACAGAACCTGAAGGATCCAGTGTGCACAACTCAAGAACCTAGCGATTCCCAAAGCAAATACGTAATGTGCTGTGAATGGTTCAACGATCTGAGAAAAAAAGATAAAAGATTCAGACTCAGCTCTGTAGTGGCAGGAGCTCAAGGCTTTAAAGGTGCTGGTAGTAGTATCAGAGTACCTTAGTGTTCTGCATGACTCTTAATTGAGGAAGAACTGAAACAGCTTCAAGATAAACACAGAATGCCCAAGCAATCCTGTTTATGACATGGTGACGTGTTGTTGGATGAATGAGGACAGATATAACAGCACATGGGACTACCTGAAACCAACAAACATAAAACAAATAATGATTAACCTCCAAGTAATCTTAGCATCGCCCTAATAGAAACATTATTCTCCTACACAAGTCTAAACTCTCAAAACACACAAAAAAACGAAACTTACGACGTAGTAGATAGCAAAATTGTCTTTGTCTTCCATATAAGTGGGTTTAAGCTTGAAACGGATCATATAAATGACCCAAAGAGTAGTCACCAAAGTAGCTGATTCCAGTAATGTGTGAAGATCAAACTCCATTACGAAACTACAATACAGTCTCACTGCCAAAAACAAAGCCGTTAGCTCCTGTGTCTTGAGTGATATCCCTGTTCAATCATCAAAATCAAAGCTTTCTAATCAAAATCAAATCTAAATTCAGAGTTCCTAAAACAGAGAACCAAGAAATTTCCAAAAGTGAAAATTTACATTATATACCAGCGCAAGTCTTCTCCTTGGTGAGTTTATAGATAAGAACACCGATTCCAAGGGCATGAACAGTCTCAGAAGCGATGAAAAGGTTGTCATGCTCATGAACAACCACCCTGAGGAAAACGAGAACCGTCATTGCCGTAACCACTGCAAGAAAAGCTTTTACCTTTGGCGGTTGCCGGCGAAACCGTGACATCACAGATTGAATCCGACTCTTCTCCGCCTTCATCGTTGTGTTCGAAATCAGATCTTAATGTGATGAGTGTGTGATCAATCACAACGTCGTCTTCGTTTTCAATTTGAGAATGGAATCTGTTAGATTTCTTAACGCAAACCATACAATACAATGTCCATTTCTTTCGCGAGTAGGACACGTGGAAGCTTGAGAACCTGTTAGGTGAGACTGATAGTTTCTGGTTCGCTCTTAACTTGCTACGTACCTTTTTGCATTTATTACCTTAAAACCGGTTTGGTTTTAAAGACGAATTTACAAATCCATGTTCCGGTTTATTAAGACATGTTTTAAAATCGAGGCCCGTTAAAGGCCCTATTTAGGAGCGCGTGTAGGTGTAACTTTAAATTGCACCGAATCAATCTATTTTATCAAAAAAATCCCTCTATTTGTTTTTTATTGTCTTACAACTCCTAACGGTCTTAAATCTCTCTAAAAATCTCTCTCTTTTATTTTTTTTCTTTTTCTTTTGCTAAATCTGCTGCTTCTTCGATTGGTATTGAGAACTTGGTATTGCGAGATGGTTGTGAAATCAGTGTCTGAAGATTCTTCGGAAAGGGAAAACTGGGATGTAATATTCAAAAGTTTGGTCAAGATTCTACAGAAGAAACAATACCAGCTCGAAGCACTTCTGAAAGATAGGAAGATTATTGAAACTTCAATCAAGACTAAGCACGATAATTGGATCTCTGATGTTCGGTATTACGAGGATCAACTCTCTCTGGTAAAAACCCCTCTTTCTTATTCCTTGTTTCGGATAAAGTTTGGGTTTTTAGGGTTTCGCTCTCCTCAGGAATCTTTATAAGGTACGTGTCTTTAATTTCGTTTTTTTTTGTGTGTGTTTGTTATTCAGATGAGGAAAGAAATTGAAACGACAAAGATGATGCAGTCGCTCGAGACCTCTAAATGCAATCTCTTGTGTGGATTAAAGGAAAGCAATCGTTCTCTTTGCAATTCGAAATTGGGTAAGTTTCAAGTTTGCTCCTTTTTGTTTATACGACAAATAAAGTTTCATTCTTTGTTTTTTGAAACCAATATTGAAATTGCAGAACATACGCTGGACGAGTTAAGTGACTTCAAGGCTTGGTTTGATTTCCTCACTTTGAATACAAATGTAAGTCAAAGTTTAAATTTTGTAACCTCTTGTGGTTTTTTTTGCTATTGTTTTAGGAACTAATGTTTCTTCTTATTGTTATGTGAAT
>CM051363.1:7222163-7393323 GCA_028015245.1 Cardamine occulta
GCGCAGGTGCAGGAGGAAAATGGAAACTTAGAAGGTTCGAATATTAAGTCATTGGAAGCAAAAATCAGAAAACTGAAACTTGAGTATGAGAAGCTTGCTACTGAGAAGCAATGTGAAGTATCTGATCTTTTACGGGAAAACGGGTTTGCGTGGAATCAGTTCAAATGTATCGAAACTGGATTCACTGATAAGTTGAAGAGGAAAGATGATGAGATTGCTCAAGCGAATACGAAAATTTCGAGTCTTTTATCTTATCAAGAGCAGCTTCAGTCATCTAATCATGACAAGGATGAGACTATCTCAAGGTTAAAGGCTCAGGTGGCTGAAATGGAGACGAATTCTAGTAAGAAAGATGAGGAAATCTCAAAACTCTCACGGGATATTGAGTCTTTGAAGAAGCCTCGTGGGCTTACACCGGTTTTAACTCGATGCACAAAACTTGCCAAGCGTAGCAATGGAAATACGGTGGGATCTCATATATCTACTAAGAAAGAAACGTCTGCTGCATCAACACCAAATGAAAAGGTATAAATTTTGATATGCTTGTGAAATGTGTTTTTGATCATATACATTATTTGATTAATTTATGATTATCTATAGTAGAACCATCTTTTGATTGACTTTGAATCTTTTGATCAGGCAAGCAAAGTCTCAAAGAGGAAAAGAGTGAACACGACACCTGTCTCAGTTTCAGAAATCCCAAAGCTATTCACTTCAACTTTTAGAGTTCCCAAGTTGAAGTCTCCATCTTCTGCAGCCATCTAGACTATCTTTGATTAGAGAATTTAGGTTATTGAAATCTGCATGTAATCTATCTGTATTTAGGATCAATCCTCTGATGTATATCATGCAACGACCACACCCATTAGCTTAGTAGTTCTTGGGCATTTTACCCCCAACCAACCCCAGCATAACTCTCTTACATTAATTTAGTTAAGAAACTCATATTGCATCTGGCAGCTTTCTTTTATTTTCTCTGCATTATTGTGTCTTGAAGCTGAACCAGCAAAGGAGGCAGCAATGGCGGAACTTGTGGCAATGCAACAAAGATTTCAAGCGGCTTTGAAGAAGTGTTTTTGTTTTTGGTTTTAGTTTGTTTGTAGTTGAGACTCTGTTTTGTATGGATTTGATATTTGATATTTTGAATAAGATCATATGCTTCTTAATCTTATTGTCTTGGTATCGTTTTGAGCAAATAAGTCTGAAAGTGAGCTTGTTTGGTACGGAACAAGAGGATGATCAATCAAATCTCTGTATACAACAACTTGGTTCAAACTTAGCAGTCGTATGAATCTATGAATCTACTTTTGATATAACCGTCGTATTGGTTTATTGAAGGAAAGTTTCACATTTTACTATTTAACCGGATTCTTCTTTAAACCATATGACTTGGGGTCCGGTTCAACGATTTGATTATCCTTTTAATTTAGAACATGAAACGACGTCGGATCGAGTTCCCTTTTTTTTTTGGACTAGGGCACAACAATTGACGGAGGAGAAACAAGCAGTAGTTTCCTTCTCAAATCTCTCAAAAATTTCACCAGAAATTTCGATCTTTTTGTTCCATAGAAGAAGATGCCATCGGAGGATGCGAAAGCTATGAAGAAAAAGGAGGCTGAGGAAGACAATAAGAGCTTGAGTTCTCTGGTGAAGAAGAAGCCCACGAATGCCAACAATGCTGCTTCGAGGAAATTGAAGAAAGAAGAGAACGAAGACGATGATGATAACAAACCAATAAAGTCATCTTTGTCTGGGTCTCGTCCAAAGCCAGCGAAGAAGAAGGAGGAGATTGATGAAGACGATGAGAAGAAGCCCGTTGCCAAGAGAAATTCCTCTGTTGGAGTCTCAAAGGTTCGATTTTTATCTTTCTCTCTTTGTCTGAGTATAAATTCTTAGAGATGAGATTAGTTTTAGAACAGTTTGACTAGATATTTGATGAAGCATTGTGTGATGAGTTTCTCTCTGGTTTTAGGACAAGAAGAAAACAGAGAAAGAAGAAGAAGCAAAGAAAAAAAGGGAAAGGAAAGTTTATGATTTACCAGGTCAGAAGAGAGACCAACCTGAGGAGGTAATTTTTGGTGCTGCTCTCTTTCTGTGATTTTTGGATTTGTTGTTGAATTTCGTTTGAAGAAGTTTCTTGTTGATTTTGCAATTCTGCAGAGAGATCCACTTAGGATTTTCTATGAGACACTTTACAAGCAAATTCCCACTAGCGACATGGCTCAGATTTGGTGAGCTCTTTTATTCGTTTCTAGGCCTTACATTGCTCTGCAACTTCGCTTACAATTTTCTATGATTATTTGTGTTTGATCACTCAATGTGTAAACTGAGTCCTACGCCAATTTGAAATATTCCTTTCATTCTCTCATACTTTTCGGTTTTCCTTTGGGATTTAATGCATACTTGTGTTAGTTTTTCGATTGTTCTCTTGTGTTTTGTGACATTGGCATTAAGCTCACATGAATTTTGAACATCATAGAGAGACTCGCATTGTTTGTGTAAAAGGCCAGTCCTTTCAAAACCAACAACACAAGGCATTATTACTATATCTAATGTTTGATGGTTGCGTGGGTCTGTTCATCATTTGCTTGTAGATTTTTCTGTTTATTTGAAACCCTTTTGTGTGTTTTGATCACAGGTTGATGGAATCTGGATTGCTTCCAGCTGAAAAAGCAAAGAAAGTTCTTGAGAAGAAACAGCAGAAGGGTGGAAAGTTCAGTTCTCCAGCGAAACCTGCAGCTTCTACTCCAAGAAGCAGCTCCAAATCAGTAGCCGTGAAGAAGGAAGCAAAAAAATCACCATCTGAAGCTTTGTCAAGCAAAAAGAAGGGAAGTGATTCGAAGCCAACCACAAAGAAGAGGAAGAAGAACTCTGATGATGAGGACTCGGACTCAGATGATGATGATTTTTTGGCTAGCAGAGTCTCTAAAAAAGCTAGAGCAAAGTAGTTGGAACTAAAAAACTTAATTCTCGTTGTCTGAGATTTGTAATCGTTTTCTAGGTACTCAATTTGTAGTAGAATACTCAAAGTTGAATTCTTTAAGAGTAATGGCAGAGTTATTTATCACAACTGAGCGTTCTCTGTTTATCAAGCAAAATAGAAAACAAAACAAAAACTTGGTCACATTTAATTATGAGTTTGGCTTAGAGCATGATGGTCACTGACTCTTTCTCCAAGTAAGTAACCCATCTAGTGGAAAAGTCTTGGAACTGATCTTTTAGGTACTTTCCTTTGGAGCTTGAGTCTTCGATATGACTCTCTGATATGACAAGGTCTAATAGGTCCTGATTCTTTCCTTTCCCTCATAACAACTCGAGCTGTTTCCACAAGTACTCCAACAAACATCTTTGCTATACCACACACAACGATATTCGTACTGTCGTTGATCCTCTTACCTCCTGTGATACTCTCTAGTAACTTGTCCATTTTTTATTTCTTAAAAGCAGACCTCCGAAAAGATTCATATCTGCTCATTTGATCATCTGTGAATTGCGATAAAATGGTCTGCATTTTGTTAGCCTTCTTCACAGTGTAAGCACCACTTGAGTATTTGGTGAACTCAACTTCCATATTCTCTTCCTCTTCTTCTTCGTTTTCATCTTTGTTCTTGGCTTCATCTCTCTCATCTTCTTCTTCTTGTTCACGAGTTTTCTTAATTTCAATTGGTCCATCGTTACTACCATCTCTGCCTCTAACAGGTGATTCCTCTTGCTCCTCTTCAATTGCTGCAGCCTCAAACGGGTCCTTTGAATGCTTCATTCCTGATCAAACCTAAACGAAAATCACATTTATCGGATATTAAACTCTAAATTCAGCCAAAAAAAATCTGTGTTCGTTTTATTTGTTAGTCTTTTGGCCTCTGAAATGTAAGTCTTGAGACAATTAGCAACCAATACAAGAAATTTGTTATAAATCATTGTGGATTGTCAAACTCTAGTTCAGGCCCATCAGGCCCATATCCGATGAGATTTAAGACGGTATATACTTTTCCTATTCCGAATAGGATTTACCTTTTATCTCTTGTATTGATTCATATATAAAGGTTCTATTGGAACCTCATTATCGATAATACAACACACGAAATTCCCCCATAATTCTTTCTAGTTTACAACACGTTATCAGCACGATAGTCTCTAAAACCCTAGCTAGCAGCCGCCGCATCTAAAACCCTAATCTCGCCGCCGATCACAAAGCAACCGGATCAAAGCAAAGCAAAGAAGATCTCTTGAAACCAGTCAATCTTACTTCACTCTGAGACTCGGTTCCCCCAATACATGGTAACGGGGTTGTGAAAAGATTGATTGAGTGTATTTCTTGAGGAAGATATCTGGTTCGTGATTTCCACTTCAAGCCGAATCTCTAAGGTAAGTTCTAAAACCCTAGAACATATATAACCATGAAATCGGTAAACCCTAATTAAATTAGAAAATCTCCAAAACCCTAAAAGATGATCTATATTCGGATATATGTTCTGATACTCGGTTGTTCCGGCTAACCGGAAGTCATGTGTTCGCATGTATGATCCGGCTGTTCCGATAAAAACTCTAATTATATAGCATGTTCGGTTTTTCATGTTCAATATTAATTGTATGATTCTTTGAGTGTCATGAAGACACGGATATTCTTGTGTGATTAATTATTATTTGTTTGTTGATATTCACGATGAGGTTATAAATTTGGTTAAATAATTATGAAACCCTAATTAATATGGATATTGCACATATATGTATAAACCCTAATTGATCCACATATGATTGTTTGTTTGATTGATAAATTTGATTGCATGATTAATTATCATAAATTAAAATCCGATCAAAGCACATAGATATGTTAAAATCTTGCATGAAAATTCGATCATATAATTTTGCTAGATTATTATCGCATGAATTTATTTTACATAACCTTGCTATTTTGTTAAATCGGTTGCATGATAATAATTGTCACAAATTAAAATCTGATCAATATATATATATTTAAGCTGCATGAGAACCTTGCATGATAATTTGAACTTGTATTTTGAGCATGCTAGGTTGCTAGAATATTATCACATAAATTGTTTTACACCATGCATGAATATTAAAATTTTGTGATACTTAAGAGAATATGATGCATAATTTCAGATGTCGAATATCCAAAACTTGGAATTTGCTGCCCTTACTCTCTCGGGAGATAACTATCTACAATGAGCATTGGATATTAAGATTACTCTAAAGTCTAAAGGACTTGGCGAATGTATCGTTGAGAATAATAATGAGAATGAAAGAAATCGATACATGGCAATTATGATAATTCGCCATCATCTTGCTGAGAGTCTCAAAGATCAATACTTGACAGTTGAAAATCCTCTTGACCTTTGGAACGAATTGAAAACAAGATATGATCACCATAGAACGGTGATGTTACCAAAGGCAATGTATGAATGGAGGAATCTAAGGTTCCAGGATTTTAAATCCGTGGATGAGTATAACTCGGCCCTATTTAAGATTGTCTCTAAATTAAAGTTGTGTGGTGAGAAAATAATTGAAGAAGAGATGCTTGAAAAGACATACTCTACATTCCACACAAGTAACGTATTGTTACAATAACAATATCGTGGAAAGGGTTTCGAGATATGCAAGTTTGATCTCTTGTTTATTGCTAGCTGAGCAAAACAATGAGTTATTGATGAGAAATAGTGAAATGAGACCTCCCGGATCAACCCCACTCCCTGAAACCTTTACGGCCGCTAAAGAAAAGAAAGAAACAAACCATGTCCATAAAGAGTTTAATGGCCGAGGTAGAGGCCGAGGCCGTGGACGTGGAAGATGGCAAGGAGGACGTGGCCGCAGCTACAGTCCCTATGGCCGAGGACAAGGCAGAGGCCGAGGGTATCAACCCAACTTTAATCAAGGCCGTGGAAGAGGCCGTGGCAATTTTTCTCAGCCACAAAACTCGGCCAACAAGCATGGATGCCATCGGTGTGGAATGGGGAATCATTGGGCCAAAACATGTAGAACTCTCAAGTATTTGATTGACCTCTATCAAGAAAGTATTAAAGGGAAGAATTCAGAAGCAAATTTGGTCCATCAAGATCATGAAAATGATTTTGATCATGAGCAAGATGATCTAATGCAATATGAGACTTCAGATTGTCTAAAAGAATAAAGTTGATCTCGACATTTAGTTTCTATGTTTAGTTTTGGTGTTTTTATTTGTTTGGATTTATGTTCTTGAATTTATTTGTTATTGCTATTATTTTGGATTTATTTGATTTAATGAAAGGATATTGTTTTAAGTCTCTAAAATATGATTATTGATTTTGAAGAATGAGTGATGACAAGGATATTTTCGTGGTGGATAGTGGATCAAGCCACACGATTCTAAGAGACAAAAGATATTTCATAAATCTCACACTCAAAAGTGCCAATATATGTACCATAGCGGGTATGGCTAATTTAATAGAAGGATATGGTCAAGCAAACATATTATTACCTAAGGGTACACATCTAGAAATAAGTGATGCACTATACTCACCGAGCTCAAAGAGGAGCCTATTGAGTTTTAAAGACATTCGAATGAATGATTTGCATATTGAAAATAAGGGCGAAGGGAATAAAGAATTCCTTATGATATTTGAACTCGCCAATGGCCATAAGAAAATCCTAGAAACCATATCTGCCATATCTACAGACCTTAATTGTGCTAAGATAAATATGATAGAAGCAAATGCCACGGTAAACAAAGTGTTTTCCAAAAATTTTACTCTATGGCATAACCGGCTTGGCCATCCCGGTTCTAACATGATGCGAAAATTGTTATTAAATACAAATGGGCACACATTGAAAGAAAGAAGAGTTATCCCAAAGGAATCTCACGTGTGAAGCATGTTCACTAGGGAAACTCATAGTCAGGCCATCACCAGTAAAAGTGAATAAGAAAACATTGAATTTTCTGGAAAGAATACAAGGTGACATCTGTGGACCAATTCACCCACCTTGTGGGACGTTTAGATATTTTATGGTACTTATTGATGCATCCACGAGATGGTCACACGTATGTCTATTATCAACTCGAAATTTGGCATTTGCAAGATTACTTGCTCAAATAATTCGTCTAAGAGCACACTTTCCAGATTTTCCTTTAAAGACTATCGTCTAGATAATCTTTGGTGAATTCACGTCCCAAGCGTTTAATGATTATTGTATGTCCATGGGGGTAAGTGTAGAACATTCTGTGGCACATGTACATACACAAAATGGATTGGCCGAATCATTTATCAAACGCATTCAACTAATTGCGAGGCCATTACTAATGAGATCAAAACTCCCAGTCTCAGCTTGGGGACATGCAGTTTTACATGCAGCTGAACTAATTCGCATAAGGCCATCTAGTGAACACAAATATTCCCCATCACAATTGCTAATGGATCATGAGCCAGACATATCCCATCTTAAGACATTTGGATGTGCCATATATGTACCAATTGCTCCACCACAGAGAAGTAAGATGGGACCTCAAAGGAGGATGGGGATATATGTTGGATATGATTCTCCCACCATAGTTAAGTACCTTGAGCCAACCACGGGTGATCTATTTAAGGCCAGGTATGCGGATTGTCACTTTGACGAATCCAACTATCCAACATTAGGAGGAGATAATAACAGACTGGTAAAGAAAATTACATGGAATCAAACATCCTTAATATGGCAAGATCCTCGGACTAAAGAATGTGAAATAGAAGTCCAAAAGATTATACATTACAAAAGCTAGCTAATCAATTGCCAGATTCATTTGCTGACCCGAAGAGAGTAACAAAGTCATATATACCAGCTGTTATTGCACCAATAAGAATTGATGTCCAAGAGGGACACAATCAAGTTGCTACAGAATCTAAAGCGCGCTTAAAGAGAGGTAGACCATTAGGTTCCAAGGATAAGAACACTCGGAAATCAAAGAAAGGTGCAATGGGAGAATCCGAAGTTATTGGAACCCTAGACATGAATGAACCAAAGGAACCAAACATTGATACTCGGGACGCCGAGCTTCAAGGTCCTGAAGTTCTTGACAATAATGAGATCTCAATAAATTATGTCATGTCTGGAAAATAATGGAATAGAAAGAATGTCGACATTGACGAAATATTTGCATACAAGGTAGCACTTGACATTATGGATATAAGCAAGGATCTAGAACCCACGTCAATATTAGAGTGCACTCAGAGAAAAGATTGGATTAAATGGAAAGAATCTATAAACGTGGAGTTAAATTCATTAAGGAAGAGGAATGTATTGGTCCTATAATCCGGACACCTCTTGATATTAAACCAGTTGGACACAAATGGGTCTTTGTGAGGAAAAAGAATGAAAATAATGAAATCGTGAGACATAAAACACGGCTTGTTGCACAAGGATTCACGCAAAGACCAGGAATAGATTATGAGGAGACATACTCCCCTGTGGTGGATGCTACAACATTTAGATTCCTCTTAAGTCTGGTCATAAGAGAAAATTTGGATATGCGGTTAATGGATGTTGTAACCGCATACTTATATGGTCCGCTGGATAATGAAATATATATGAAAGTCCTAGAGGGAATTGAGCTCAAAGATAAAGAAAGTTCTCGAGAACAACATTGTATAAAGTTGAACACAAGACTCTATGGATTCAAACAATCAGGTCGAATGTGGTATAATAGACTAAGTGAATATCTAGTCAAAGAGGGCTATAAGAACAACCCCATAAATCCGTGTGTATTCATAAAGAAATTTACTAAGGGGTTTGTAATCATCGCGGTGTATGTAGACGACCTGAATATCCTAGGAACCTCTGAGGAAATTTCCCAAACAGTCGAATATCTAAAGAAAGAATTCGAGGTGAAAGATTTAGGAAAAACAAGATTTTGTTTGGGGTTACAACTTGAGTACATGAATAATGGAATCCTTGTGCATCAAATGGCATATACAGAGAAAGTGCTCAAGAGATTTAACATGGACCAATCTCACCCATTGTCTAGCCCCATGGTTGTGAGATCCCTTGACTTGGATAAAAATCCATTCGGTCCAAAGAAGGATGATGAAGACGTCCTTGGTCCCGAAGTGCCATATCTAAGTGCCATAGGAGCTTTGATGTATTTGGCGAGCCACACTAGGCCAGATATATGTTTTGCCGTGAATTTATTACCAAGATTTAGCTCATGTCCGACCCAAAAGGCACTTGGAACGGGATTAAACATATACTTCGTTACCTACAAGCGAAAGATTTGAGATTATTTTATACTAACCATAACAAAGATGGTTTGATTGGTTTTTGGATGCAGGTTACCTCTCGGATCCACACAATGCTAAATCCCAAACGGGATATGTTTTTTACTCACGGTGAATGCGGCTATATCTTGGTGATCCATGAAGCAAACTCTTGTTGCTACATCGTCCAACCATGCAGAAATCTTGGCGATGCATGAAGCTAGCCGTGAATGTGTTTGGTTGAGATCAATGACTCAGCATATTAAAGTGGATTGTGGAATGACCGAAGGAAAGGAGGAACCAACCATATTATACGAGGATAATGCAGCATGCATAGACAACTCAAAGATGGATATATTAAGGAGCAGGGACGAAACATATTTTGCCAAAATTCTTCTTCATGATCTACAAAAGGATGGAGAAGTACAAGTTCTACAAGTTTGTTCAAGTGAAAATTCAGCAGATCTATTTACAAAGTCTCTACCAACCTCGACATTCAAGAAGCTAATACATCAGATTGGAATGCGAAGATTGAAAGACATTTGATGTTCGAACGGGGGGAGAATGTCGTGTTGTACTCTTTTTCCTTATCTCGGTTTTGTCCCAACTGGGTTTTCGAGAAAAGTTTTAATGAGGCAACATCCAAAGCGATATCTGAGCTCTTAGAGTTATGACATCCAAGGGGAGTGTTATAAATCATTGTGGATTGTCAAACTCTAGTTACGGCCCATCGCCATATCCGATGAGACTTAAGACGGTTTATACTTTTCCTATTCCGAATAGGATTTACCTTTTATCTCTTGTATTGATTCCTATATAAAGGTTCTATTGGAACCTCATTATCGATAATACAACACACGAAATTCCCCCATAATTCTCTCTAGTTTACAACAAAATTTTGATTTTTCTCTATGGTTTTGAACCAAGACAAGAACAGCAAACCGGTTAATAATAAAAACCAGATAAAGCTAAAACCAGAAAAACCGGCAATTAAACGCTAACCGGTGGTTGAACGGCAGATCGGGTCAACTCCAATTAATGAATCAAATTTTTGTTACAACATGTTATTTATTCAACATTGTGTATTTCTTCCTTCCTATAATTCGATGTGGGACATAATTTTTTTTAACACCAAGCGTGGTTTCTTTTTTGGTTGTTTTTACCTTTTTCACCATGTTTGTCAAATTAAAACAGAAATTGCTTCTTTATATTTCGTGGAGAAGAAGAATAACGAATTCAACAAAGTACATTACACCCAAACAAAAAAAAATTACATGACACCCAAACGAAAACACATTACAAATAAAAAAATTCATTTTTCTCCAGTTTTTTTCAATCAAATAGAAAAGATAAATCATCAAGAATCGTCCTTTACCTTTTTTTCTTCGTATAATATTTGATGGATCAAGTTTCATAAACTTCCTCTTCTTCCTCTTCTTCTTCTTCATCATATTCACCTTCCTCATCAGCTGTAGCGTCTTGGTACTGTTGATATTCAGCGACCAAATCATTCATATTACTCTCAGCTTCCGTAAACTCCATTTCATCCATTCCTTCACCTGTGTACCAATGCAGAAACGCTTTACGCCTAAACATAACCGTGAATTGTTCACTCACTCTCCTGAACATTTCTTGGATCGACGTCGAGTTACCCACAAACGTCGCCGCCATTTTGAGTCCCTTTGGTGGGATATCACAAACGCTAGATTTCACGTTGTTTGGGATCCACTCAACGAAGTAAGACGAGTTCTTGTTTTGTACGTTGAGGATTTGCTCATCGACTTCTTTTGTACTCATTTGTCCTCTGAACATAGCTGAAGCTGTTAGGTAACGTCCGTGACGTGGATCAGCTGCACACATCATGTTTTTGGAGTCCCACATTTGCTGAGTTAGCTCAGGGACTGTGAGTGAGATGTAATGTTGTGAGCCACGGGAAGTGAGCGGCGCGAAACCCACCATGAAGAAATGGAGACGAGGGAATGGGATTAGGTTCACGGCTAGTTTCCTTAGGTCAGAGTTTAATTGTCCTGGGAACCTTAAGCAGCAAGTCACACCACTCATTGTTGCAGATATCAAATGGTTCAAGTCTCCAACTACACATAAAGAAAAGAGAATCAAGATTTAGTTTGAAACACATTTTGGGTTGTTTGGAGGATAAGGACTGGGTGTATATATACTTACAGCTAGGGTTACTGAGTTTGAGAGTACGGAAGCAGATATCGTAGAGAGCTTCATTGTCAAGGACCATGCATTCATCAGCGTTCTCTACAAGCTGGTGAACTGAGAGAGTTGCATTGTAAGGCTCAACGACAGTGTCAGAGACTTTAGGAGATGGGAAAACAGAGAAAGTGAGCATCATTCTATCTGGATACTCCTCTCGGATCTTTGATATCAAAAGTGTTCCCATTCCAGAACCTGTGCCTCCTCCTAGTGAGTGGCATACCTGAAACCCTGTGATAGGTATTGATTCCATTAGTGCAGACCCAAAAAATGTTCATATATAGGTTGAGCAATAGTCTAGCTAACCTATAGTTGCTTTCAAGGCACTACCAAAAACATGAATATATCATTACATTCTACTATATACAATGTATACATTAATGTGTATATATGATTGTGCTTAGAGACTGTTTTCGTAAGATGTGGCTATGAATCTACAATAATATTAAATTGCAATATATATACCCAATAATATAAATGCACTAGTCACATAGTTATAACTAAATAAACAACAAAAAAAATCAATGTATAAATAAACGCATCACGTGAGAATTTGGATCCACTGCAAGTTAAACAATTTATAATAACTATATGACAAAAGTAGACCAAACATTGCTGTTTAGGCCCCACGAGAACAATATCTCAAAACTGATCTAAAGTCTAAAGCAATGAGATTTATTAACTTTTACTACAGAATTTTCCAAGAAATCAATTTGTGAGACCCACTGCATATCTTAACCCCATAATCAAAGTGCCTTGAAAATATTGTGATTACGACATTAGAACGATATAAATACCATAAAATATCGTGACCATTTTACTCATAAAAAATATCTGAATAGTATACAAAAACAGCTTGGACCTACCAATAAGTGATAACACCGCACACCACACACCACACAAAACAGCACTTGCATTTCAATTATTTAGCTGTTGTCACTGGCAATTACATTAAACGAACAGATTTGATAGATGGAATTATTGAAGAAGAATCAACGATTCAACATACACCAATAATAGCTATACGAGATCACCGAATGGAAAATAAATAAAAATAATTAACAAAGAAGGAAAATGAATATAACAAAAACTAATGATCGTCGGTCACCAATTACTATAAGAGTATCAAACGGTGACGTCAAACAAATTCAGAATTAATGAAACAGACTCAGGATCATCAGTTCCTAGAAGATATATCTGCATTCACATTTCCAAAATGATAGAAACCAAATCATTGAACTAACCATTAACATAAAAAAATATGATTGATCATTGACTCAAACTAAATCCAATAATGCAGAGTACAGTTTTATAGAATATAATATATATACATACCTTGAAGGCAATCACAGTTCTCAGCTTCCTTACGAACAACATCAAGAACAGCATCAATGAGTTCAGCACCTTCAGTATAATGACCTTTAGCCCAATTGTTACCAGCGCCAGACTGACCAAAGACGAAGTTATCAGGACGAAAGATCTGACCATAAGGTCCGGATCTAATGCTATCCATAGTACCAGGCTCAAGATCCATGAGAACAGCACGAGGAACGTATCTTCCACCGGAAGCTTCATTGTAATAGACATTAATGCGTTCGAGCTGGAGATCAGCAGACTCTCCGGTGTAACGTCCGGTAGAATCAACACCGTGCTCGTCGCAGATAACTTCCCAGAACTTGGAACCAATCTGGTTTCCGCATTGGCCGCCTTGAATGTGGAGGATCTCTCTCATTGTGTTGTGTTGTGTGTGTAGCGGTTTACAAAACTTTGAGAAAAATTGAGATTTAAAAGATTGAGAGAAATGGTTAGGACTTAATTAGGAGTGACCAGGGCCGTGTCTAGGAAGGAAATTTTTAAACATTCGTCTAGGACCCTGTTTTATTTATAAAAATTTAGGGTCCAAAATATCAAAATATTTAATGGACTAATGGTTTTAAAGTTATCTCAAAGTATATCCCCATTCAGTTTCAAATCTTTATCATTGGTTTTTAAAATATTTCATTGTTCATAATCAATTTTTGCGGCCAATATATGTTTATTTTCTTTTATTTGCCATACTTTTTATTTTCATTCACTCTTTAATTACTCTTACTTATAAATTTTACCAATAATTTATTTTAATTATTTTTTACAAACATAATTTAAAAAATTAATTTAGTTTCTTTTATGATCCTTTTATAGTTTTTCTTTTCTTAGAAAAATATTATTCACAAATTTCATAATTCATTATCATAATCATATAGAAAATATATTAACTATAGTTATTTTAATCTTAAAATTACTATTAATAAATCATGTATTATTATTTTTGGCCTAGGGTCCTAAAATTTCTAGGAACGGCACTGGGAGTGACTAATAACTGTAACTCTTCACTTCCCTCGCTTGAGAATTTTTATTCTCTGTTTTTCACCCCGCCCAATATCTTTGTCATTTTTTTCCAAACGAAAAGGTTCATACTAAGTTCCTCGATGGGTTGTTATTCGGCTTTAATTTTCATTATGGGCTACAGCCCAAAACAATATGGCCTTGGTTAGGCATGTAATTCTTTTTTTTTTCTCTTGCAGTTTAAATTGAAAATCTTTATCAAACAAACAAAAAAAAAACATTAATTAGTGCTTTGGTGACTTGTTTGGCAAGAAACAAGCTCTTATCACATACATATAATACATGTGTCAAACAAATCCTAATTTCCACGGAATTTTATTCTAAACTAACTAATAACCAATATTGTGTTAATTATCTTGTAGTTATAACATGAATGAGTTTACATATATTAACCGGATAATATAATTAAATATATAACCACCAGATGTTAAATCCATACCTAACGTAACCTTTTACTCATGCATATGCATGCATGACTCAACGTTGAATACTTAAACCATTATTACTCAATTAAGGAGACTATTAATTCAATACGATTATTCAAATAAATCTAAACTAGGCCAAATTTGGATGAAGTTTTCTTCTCTTCTGCCTCTATCAATCTCTTTGTATCCATTTTAGTACCCAATACAACACCAAAACTATTTTCATTTGTCTTCTAAAAAAGTTTATTTATTCAAGATAATGAGTTATCAATGGTTTACGATGGTGTTAAACCCATTAATGCATTACTAAGAGGGAAAGGATAAACATTTTATATAGAATACTCTTAAAAAAAGTAAATATAAAGACCCTAAACATCTCGTCAGATGACTTGTGATGTAATAATAAAACAATATAATATTAAACTTTATCCTTAAATGTCTCATGGCTTATAATCTTTACTTGCGATGTAATAAAATAGTTCTATACTAAAATTTATTAAAGTATATATTACTAAAAAGCTGACTCAATGTTACGCAAAAGTATTTACGCGCAAAATGAGAGGGCATCTACGCAGAAGTGTGTTTGATTTACACTAAACAACTGAACGAATTAACTCCCTATAAATAGACTTAGAAGAGCCCATAACTTTTCATCCGTTCCTCAACAAGTTAGATATCTCTAAAAAAAACAAGAGGAGCTGAAGAAGGATCCAACAGCGGGTCGTCGACGAGTATATATCAGAAATGTCAACGGGCCTATGCTTGAAGTGGTGCTAGAGTATTGCAGGATGCATGAAGAGGGTGCTCAGAACGTCAACGTCGATCAGCTCGAGGTGTTTGATAAACAGGTTGTCGAATCCACCTTGCTCAACCTCTTAATGGTATACTTGCATAGTTGCATGGCTAGTTTTGTTATATTTAAGTAAAAAGAATCTGCTTCGATTTCTCAAGTATTATTGTGCAGGCAGCGCGTGATATGGATGTCGAAGGTCTTCTCACCCTTGTGGTCGATCGAGTGAATGCAACTAAAGCAAAGATACCGGTGATCAACCACAAGGTTGAGAAGACTTTCGACATCCATATCACGCGCTGCCTGCACAATAATACTTGAGAAATTGAAACAGATTCTTTTTACTTAAATATAACAAAAGACGAGGAAGAAGAAATGAATGTAAGGCTTTTCACTTTCAGAACTGGACCCAGTAAAATTATAAATGGGCCAGAAGTGTTAATAAATTGACGAGCCCATTACAAAGTAAACCAGACGATATATCAAGTTAAAAACCCTAAGCCCTAGACTCGCTTCATTGTCATATAAAAAGGCATCTAGTCGTCATCGTAAACTCGACATTGCTGGCTATGATCTTGTTCCTCTCTTCTTCTTTTTTCTGTTTTCTCTTTACTGCTTTCACCTTTTATGTTGTTTAATTTTGCAAAAGAAAACGATTTTTGATTTGAAGAAAGTTAAATTCAAATGATGAGATTTGATCTAAAATTCTCACGACGGTCGTCTGAGGCTTGTGTAGCCGATTGATGTACCGATCACTCCTCTCTGATGAAAAAAACTTTCTTCATTCCCAGTCTCTTTTTTTTGAACCATAATTTTGTTGATTTTATAGTTTAGTTAGTTGTTAGATTTTATTAGTGAAAAAGAGATTCATTGGTTTTGGTATAAAATGGATCGATTGAGATACTATTACACACTGAAACTTGGACCTACCCATGAGTCTCTCTAAATTAACATAATCCAGATGATGAATTGAATGTTGTACTAGTTGTCGTTGGATTAGAATTCGATTACGGCATTATAATTGTGGACGTATTATCAAAACTCCATTTCAGTTATTTTAGGATTTATGAAAACTTTGAACTCTGTTTAGTTTGTAACAATCAAGGCAGAACAATAGTTTTCCTCTAGACACAATGTCAATACGGTTCGGTTTGGCGGTTTATATACGCTTAGAACATACATTTAAAGAATTTCCGATCTAAACTAATAATTACTGATCGAAACTATTAAAAAAGAAAGAGATAAGTGGACCAATTAGACCGTAACAGCTAGACAGTCATCAAGGTAATCATGATATCAATTGAGCACAAGATTACACCACTCAAACCTAGCCCAAATTTCTCCTCCTTGACGCCTTTCCAAGCAATCTCAGCACCCCAAATTTCCTTTTTTTCTCTTCCGGGCATGCTTCTTTCTGCAATAACAGTACTAGCTTCCCACAGTAACTTGTCCCGCATGACCATGACAACATCTCTCTTGCATTATTCCTTGCACACCCTTGATCACTTTCCAAGACTTGTCTTTTGAATCATAAGACAATACTTTGAATTCAAGACTTTGTTCCTCTTGCATTATTCCTTGTACAACATCCCTCTTGCATTATTCCTCCAATACTTAGAATTCAGGACTTTGTCCGTCTCCCATTTACCTTTTTTTGGCTCGTAAATAAAGCTATTATTATCAGTTAGAATGTAAATCTTACCCGACATGGCCACACAGCAAAGACTGTGTTTCCCATCTCCATGTCCGGCCTCATCTCAAGCTCCTCCCACGTTTGTTTTTCCCTGTCAAACACCATAATTCTCCCCTCTCCCCCGACTACATATATCTTTACGTCCACGATATCAGCGTGTTGGGCCACCAGAGGAGGTCGCGGCATGTTGTTACCAGAGAGGCGCCACGTGTTTAATGGACAGTCAATGAGAAACACATTCGATTCATATTGACTCCCACATCCACCCATGACATAGATCGTTGAACCAAACACGGCTAAGCTTGAACGTAGAAACATACAAGGGAGTCAAGGAATAACGACCAAACAATTGTTAGCTGTTCTACCACCTGGCGTTTTCCGGTCGAGAGCATACCAGCGGATTTTAGTTGGGAGATTGAACATGGAAACATAAATATAGCATTCGGAGCAGCCTAAGAGGGACCGTTTTGTGTATAGTTCAGGTGATGCAACGATGGACCGAAACAACTTGGAAACCAGAGAGAGCCTTGGATAGTAGCATCTTGGTACACGTGCTATGCATTCCATCAGGTCCGGGCCTGGGCAGAAACATAAGAAGTACCTGCTTTATGCAAAAGATTGTATAAGAAAATTAAAAGGCATTAGTTTTATTAAATATATACTTAGTGTAGTGGTTTACCATTCCTTGTTCTAATCCTTGAGGTCACGGTTTCGATTCTTATTTGCTACTGTGGGCGAAATTTTTTTCCTTTTTTCCTAATTTAGTTTCTTAATGAACTTTAATTTATTTTTTACTAGATTGACTAACATTAAGTTTATTTGATAAATAAACAATTAAACTAAAAGAAAACAAAAACCCTAGTATTTGCTTGACGATTCATATTTTACTGAAACAACATCACCACCGAAATATTTCTTCTCCATCATTTAATCTCCAGCGCTGATTTCTCCTCCACCCTTTATTTATCTGTTCCAAAGTTTGTTTTCTTCCCTTTTTTTTACTTTTTAATTTTGGTTTCTGAACAGTTTAACTTGAAAATTAACATAGGTTTGTTAAACTATAGTCAAAGTCCTTGATGATGTTTGGATTAATAGATTATATACTTGTACCTCTGAATCAAAATAATTTATGAAAAGGGGTTTGATGGTTCATGTTCCTTAATTCGTTTTGGACATCAATAGTTTGTGTCAATTGCTTCCTAAATACAAAAAGTTGTATAGTTAAAATCTTTTGTTTCAGATTCTCTCACTTAGGAAATTGATGGTTTAAAATTTGAGGGATTAGGATTTTACAAACTAAAATTGATTTTGTTTTTAATTTTGTTTTCTCAATCAATGAAATCTAGTTATTCTATTTTTAAGTACAATGCATCTAGGTGGTAGAAACCAACCAAGTGGTACTGAAAATAATACAAAGAAAAGGCGAGATGAATCAATGAAATCTCAAACTAATGATATGCTAAGGTATGTAACAGGAATTCGAAATTCTTCTGGAACTCAATTTTTTGTTTTATATGGTGGCATCAATTTTCTTGTATGCTTTAGGCATCAATTAAGTTCGGACCGGGTCTCCATTTCATAATCAACTCTTTTGGAAGTGACACCATCTCCATTTGTAGACTAGAAGATTCAACAATCACCCAAAATAAAAATAAGTCACAACTTTAATTTTTCTGTATATAATTTTGCAAAGGTAGCCATATATATATCAATGGAAAAGGGAAATAGTAAAACAAAAGACATTGTTGTGTAGATTTGAAATTTATGGGTAATAATTTAACATTGAATTGTCTGGTAAAGCAATGAAAAATTAATATTATTATGAGAATTTTTTTTATGTTGGGTATGTGTGTTAAAAACATTTATTGACATTATTATTATTATTACTGAATAGTCTGGTAAAGCAATGAAAATTAATATTATTATGAGATTTTTTATGTTGGGTATGTGTTAAAAACATTTATTGACATTATTATTATTGTTATTATTGAATAGTCTGGAAAATGAAAAATTGTAAAGCAATGGAAAAGTAATATTATTATTATTATGGGATTTTTAATATGTTGGTCTTTAATAAAAGTTTTCTGATTTTACATTTATATACATGTGTTGGAAAAACATTTTTTTGACATCATACTTGAGTAGATTTTCGTATTTATACAAAATATATTATTAAAAGGAAAAAAAAAAAGAGATATATTATAGCTTGTAGTCAAATAACGATAACCACAACTTTGATCAACGAGAGATACTGTCTTCTTCAAACCTCATCCACCCAAACAACAAATGTCTTCCAATCTTTCTCTTATCTTTCTCCTTCTGATTCCTTTTTATACTCCTCTGATATTTTCTCCCTATTTGATTTCATTTGCTCGACAATGGCTACTACTTTGAATGCTGCTGTTTCTCTCACTTCTTCAAACTCTTCTTCTCTTCCCGCTACAAGTTGTGCCATTGCTCCTGAACGGATCAGGTTCACTAAGGTATTTTTTTAGTTTTTACTAATCATCACAGCATGTAAAACATCTTCAGTAAATTTTTGGGATTTGGACAACTGAATTTATGTGTTTTTTACTTTGAAATCTAGAGGATGCAGAACATTAGAAAAATTGATTGATGATTTCTCAAATACACCCCCAAAATGGCTACCCTTTGGAAGATCAGTGTACTAGATTAGCTCTCTGGTTTGTTGCTCAGTAAAGTTTGAAACTTTGGATAAACTAACTTCTATGTTTTTACTTAGAATCTACTGTCTCAAACATGCACAAAAGCTTTTGGAAGATCAATGTACTGGGGTTTCAATTCATCTACTATTTGATTAAGTTTCTCTGGTTTTTTTGTTGTTGCTGTGTTGTAAAAGAGTGCTTTTTACTACAAAAGCAACAATGTAGTGACAGGTAAAAGAGTGGTTTCCATAAGAGCTCAAATCTCAACAGAAACAGATACTCCTGCACCTGCTCCTGTGAAAAAGGTAGAGAAACATTCTAAGAAGAACGAGGAAGGTGTGATTGTTAACAGGTACAGACCAAAGGAGCCTTACACCGGAAAATGCCTTCTCAACACCAAAATCACTGCTGATGATGCTCCTGGAGAGACCTGGCACATGGTTTTCAGCCATGAAGGTTAGGATTCTCCATTACTTGTTTCTCACAAAACGTTTCTTGCTCTATACTTCTATGTATGATTCCCTTCTTGATGTGTCTTTTATAGGAGAAATCCCGTACAGAGAAGGGCAATCTGTTGGTGTGATTGCAGAAGGAATTGACAAAAATGGAAAGCCTCACAAGGTCAGGCTTTACTCGATTGCAAGCAGCGCTCTTGGAGATCTCGGCAATTCTGAAACCGTATAGACCATTTCCTTTACAAAATATCTGAAAAGAATACAGTTTGTTTTGGTCTGGTTAACTGAATGAACAAGTATTTTCAGGTTTCATTGTGTGTGAAAAGGCTTGTCTATACTAATGACCAAGGAGAGGTTGTTAAAGGAGTTTGCTCAAATTTCTTGTGTAAGTACCAATGAAAAAGGCCCTTGTTTTTGTTTAAACTTCTTCACCTGTTACTCAGACTTTCGGGTTTTGTTTTCAGGTGACTTAAAACCCGGAAGTGCAGTTAAGCTCACTGGTCCTGTAGGCAAAGAAATGCTTATGCCAAAAGATCCAAACGCCACTGTTATTATGGTCTCTCCCCTAAAACCTCAAATATCTTTACTTGCTTATGATCATACCTCTATAGGTTCTGTTTCTTGAAACATCATTAATCATTAATAGAATTTTTTCTTCTTGATGAACACAACAGCTTGCCACAGGGACAGGAATTGCTCCTTTCAGGTCTTTCTTATGGAAGATGTTCTTTGAGAAACATGATGACTACAAGGTGAGTGAATGCTTCTGTCAATAAGCTTTTTTTGGTTTTGATCAAATGTATTGAAACCTAACATCTTTGCAATCGTTGTCATCCAGTTCAATGGCTTAGCTTGGCTGTTCTTGGGTGTACCAACAACTAGCTCATTGCTCTACCAAGAGGCAAACACACACAAACTCTTATTCTGGTTTCTTCTAGTTTCTCAAATCCTTCCTATTCAAAATAACTCAACCCCCTTTTTTTTGTTATGTGGTTGAAAATCAGGAGTTTGATAGGATGAAAGCAAAGGCCCCCGAGAATTTCAGGGTGGATTACGCGATAAGCAGAGAACAAGCAAACGACAAAGGAGAGAAAATGTACATCCAGACTCGGATGGCACAATACGCAGCTGAATTATGGGAGTTGTTGAAGAAAGACAACACTTTTGTCTATATGTGTGGGCTTAAGGGCATGGAGAAAGGAATTGATGACATTATGGTCTCATTGGCTGCTAATGACGGTAAAAAAAAGAGCATATTCATAACACTCTAATTCTTAAAACCTCCATTGCATAATCAAAATGTAATTAATGGTTTTTGTGAATGGTTTAAGGTATTGACTGGTTTGATTATAAGAAGCAGTTGAAGAAGGCAGAGCAATGGAACGTTGAAGTCTACTGATCAAAGAGCCTTTGACATTCAGTAGCAAGTATAGTGCAACAAAAACTGTAATTATCGTTTCCAAATTTCTGTAATTTGAAGATAAGTTCTTTTAGATAATATTATACTAAAAAAAGGTTCTTTATCGTTCGTTTATTGCCATTATGTTTGCACTAAAGGACTCATTGATAGATACTCCTCTAAAACATGTGAATTTGTTTTCTCATGATAAAAACAAATTAAATGGTTAGAGAATTGCTCTCAATCGACAGCAAAGTTTATATAATATGGTAGATAACCAATCCTCTGACAATGAGATGAGTAATAATAATCCAATCTTATAGATGAACATTATCAATTAAAATTCTACAATCTATCTAAACAAGTAATGGTTTCTTAAGACACTTGAATACTTGAGTAGTTAGTTGATTTTGGGTTAGACTAATTCATCTAGTGTTTGTAATTTATTTGCCGATATAAAATATCATGAAAAATAGCAAAAAAGAATCTCGATTGAAGATATTTTCAATTTATATCAAGACAAAGAGTTTGGTTGAGATTTTTTGCTTGATGCCGACCAAAAAAGAGAAATCTAGCAGCTAATGTTTCTTCTTTCTTTTAGTTTTGTCAGAGACTCATTTGTCAGTAACCGTTAGATCACAAACGGCTAAATCCTCTATCCACTAAAAATCAACCACGTCATTAGGTTCACGATAAGCTACCAACATGCAATAACACTTGATTAAAGCTGTTACTAAAAGATCGTCAACAGAATACTCTTCACCTTTAAAACCATTTCCTCTGTTTTACATCTCTGTTTCGCTCCCAGAAGAAGTAGAAACAGAGCATTCACGTTTTTCTTCAACAACAGTCATGGCATTGATGATCTTCTTCTTCTTCTTAACGAACTGGTTCTTCTCGGGTAAGAATTCCCTCTAATTTACCTGTAATTCTCACAGATTCATCAACTGTGTAATGATTTTTAAATTTCTCAGGAGTTATGTCGAGGAGCTTCACAATAGCAAACAAATGTGAATACACAGTGTGGCCGGGGATTTTATCTAACGCCGGAATTCCTCCATTACCAACCACCGGCTTCGTCCTCCAGAAAGGAGAGACACGTACAATCGACGCGCCGTCTTCATGGGGCGGTCGTTTCTGGGGAAGAACACTCTGCTCCACCGATTCCGATGGAAAATTCTCCTGCGCAACCGGAGATTGCGGCTCCGGAAAAATCGAATGCTCCGGAACCGGCGCTGCTCCTCCGGCAACTCTAGCTGAATTCACTCTTGACGGCTCCGGAGGACTCGATTTCTACGATGTAAGCCTCGTCGACGGCTACAATGTCCAGATGCTGGTCGTTCCTCAAGGCGGCTACGGCCAGAATTGTAGCAGCACCGGCTGCGTCGTCGATTTAAACGGCGCTTGTCCGTCTGAGCTTAGGGTGAACAGAGTCGGCGGCGGTGGGAAGGCTATGGCATGTAAAAGCGCATGCGAAGCGTTTCAGCAGCCGCAGTATTGCTGCAGCGGCGCCTTTGGCTCGCCTGACACATGTACGCCGTCTTCATACTCGCGGGTCTTCAAGAGCGCGTGCCCACGCGCATATAGCTACGCGTATGACGATAAGTCTAGTACTTTCACGTGTGCTAAATCTCCCAACTACGTCATCACCTTCTGTCCATCTCCTAACACCAGGTAAAAAGTAAAACTTTTTAACTAGTTTTCACTTTTCACCCAATTTGTAGAATTTTACTGCTAACGTTAGGTAAGAAATAGTTACCAGATAAATCATAGTAGCTGACTACTTACGTATGACAAGGTAAATCATTAGTATAATTTTTTTGCTTGATGTATAATCTAAGTCACTAGATATACTCGATTCTGTTTATAATCATTGACATAGTTTGTCATCTTCCAATACCAGAGAGACACTTGGAAATATTACTCACTGATACTCTTATTTGCAGCCTAAAATCAGCTGAGGAACAGAACACAGAGACGGTAACGAGGAAAAGCCCAACCTCCGGCAGTACGACGTCGTCACAGATGGTCTACGAAGGCAGTGGTTCACCGCCTAATTGTTACGCCGTCTCACGAACAATCGCAGTCGTTCTCTCGCTTGCTTTTTGTTGTATGCGGTGGTTCTTCTGACCAGACTCTATTATGGCTTAGTGTCTGCCACGTATGCGCAGAAACAAGAACGTATGGACTTTAGAAGGCCTTTTTTCTCGCCCGGCCAATGTGATGTTTGGATTGGGTTATTGTGATCCAAAAGGTGATTTACGAAAGTACCCGACATGGAGAGAGGGGAGTGAATAGATGAAACAGATTTGTAAGCTTAATTAGAGCATGTATTTTTCTATATGAATCAAATATGTAAGTATTTCATTTGATCAAATTTAAAAGGGTCTCACTATAATCTAAGTGGTTAAATCCCAGGTTAATTTAGGATGCAAAAGTATTTGAATTTTTTAATTTAACTCAACTTTTCTCCAAATGGTGATGTTCAAAGATGTATCGATAAAGAGTATAACTTCACGAGGATTCAGATACCAATATCAAACTTCAAACATATGTGGTGCATTACGTGGTCTATCCATCAGATTGGAATTTTGGAGTGGGCAATAAATGGGCCTGTAGAAGAATATGGGTCTGTAATCTAAACCTAACAAAAAAATATATAAAATAGACGGATATGGGTGAATGAATGTGCTAAGACCGAGGAGATTAGCATTTTAGCACACAGCATTCAGATTGTCAGATCTATATAACTCCCACATAACTCACATTGGGTCGCGTTGACAAATAAAACATAGAGAGAACCAAAAAAAATATAAAAAAAATGGAGGAATCGGCACATCCGTACGTTCCAAGAGATCTGAAACTTCCGGGATATGTTCCGATTACAATGTCCATGTCCTCCATCCTCGCTGTCTACCTCGGTTCTTCACTCTTTGTCGTCTCCTTCGTCTGGATTCTCTTGGGTAAATTCTATTCCCTTTTCTCTTTGCACTTTCGATTCTATCGATATTGGACAAAATTGACCTTAGTTTGACTTATTTTACTCTGAAAATTGGAATTAAATTCAGAGAATTGTTGATGGTTTACAGGTAGGAAGAAAGCTACAGTTGAGAGATTGCTTATGTGTTGGTGGGCTTTCACTGGTCTCACTCATATCATCCTCGAAGGCTATTTCGTTTTTACCCCTGAGTTTTTCAAGGACAACACTTCCACTTATCTCGCTGAAGTCTGTAAGTTCTTTTAATCTTCTTCTGTTTCTTCTTAGTTGTTGTCCGATTTAGACAAAAGCAGATCAAAGTTTGTTTTTCTTTTCACAGGGAAAGAATACAGCAAAGGTGATTCAAGATACGCAGGTAGAGATTCTGCTGTTATAGCTGTTGAAGGCATCACTGCTGTTATCGAAGGCCCAGCTTCTTTGTTAGCTCTGTAAGTTTTTTTTTTTTTAATAAGTCAACATCTTTTTTATACGCTTGTATGGATTCTGAATTTGTGTTGTTGTTTGATGAATATAAGATATGCTATTGCTAAGGGGAAATCGTACAGCTACGTGCTTCAGCTAGCGATTTCGCTTGGACAGCTCTATGGATGTTTGATCTATTTCATTACTGCTATCTTGGAAGGAGACAACTTTGCAACAAGCTCTTTTTACTATTACTCTTACTACATTGGGGCTAATGGATGGTGGGTCTTGATACCTTTAATCATCTCTTTCCGTTGCTGGAAAAAGATTTGTGCAGCTGCCAACAACAACAATGTCGAGTCAAAGACAAAGAAGAAAACCCGTTGAAGCAAAGTTTAAAGACTCTTCTTCTCTCGTTCTGGATAGTGATGATGATCTCTTTATCTAGCTAGAATATGAGTGTCTCCTTTTGATGATCTCTTTGTCATTTCATTATTCGCACTTTTGTTAGTTTTCTTATTTTTTTTTTTTTTTTTTTATAACAAAAACTGGTTTATCATTAATAACAAGAAGTTGGTATCGATCTTGAATCATAATACAAGTTGTGTATTGAATAGGTATCAAACAACAAACGATCCAGCAAATGTGAGTTGTAGAGTTACATCTGAGTAGTCTCCCACTCCTTGCAAAGCTAAATTGTTTATTTTTTTTCCGGATAAAATAAACAATACAACCTTAGAAATTATGAATAAACAACTTAAACTATGATTGTTTAGCTATTTGTCATTATAAAATTAATAGGCACATTGAATCCAATAAAAAAAATTCCAAACAAAGATATATGTTAGGAATTAGGAGGATCAGGTGGGGATATGTTTGGAATAATTATAATATATACGACTAGGATTTGATGTTTATACATTAATATGTTGCTGCAAGTTTGTTTGATAGAATGTTAGAGTCGAAGATTGTTTGTGAGGAGACGGAGGAGAGTGACACTCCCTTGGCTTCTCGGTTGAGCCACTGTCGTCTTCTTTCCACCTCTGGTCCCCTGCAAGTGAATTTGGCAGCTTATAAATCACATAATTTTGATCTATAAACTTTTTACCAACATTATCAAAGTTTGCTTCTTTGTGTCCGGTTTGGTCAAGTATTGTATACCTTGGGCTCGGAGATATCATCTTCGATCTCTAACATGTTTATTTCTCTTGTTAATAACACAGACGAAGCAGGTTGGAGTCTCCTGTTACAGGAGCAAAGATTTTCTATTCAAGTAAACCTCAAAAGAGACAGAGAAAGAAGATAGAAGATTGACAAAAGAACAACCTTTTTGGTTTTTGTCCATTCCTCTGTTTCTTAGTTGATGCAGGTTCTGCTTCACGGGCAGGGACTTCAATTTCCTGACCTTGAGTTGATTCTGCTTTCTTTTGAACACGAGTCCTGATGATTTTAACCTAGAGATGAGAAAGAAGTAGTTAGTTATATAGTAGTTTTGGAGCATTTTGAGCAATAGATTTAGAATGGCCATGAGGTGAAGTTGTCAAGATTTGTGGTGGAGCAATAGATTTAGAATGGCCAAACCTGTGGTTTCTCAATCTGGTTATCCTTTATCTCCAAGTCATTCATTTCCTCAGTTAGCGATCTCAATGATGCAGGCAAGAGTTTTCTGTTTCTGGAAGAGGATCAAAGAGAATTTAGACAGCGAGAGAGAGAGAGAGACCGACCTTCGATAGAGAAAACTGTTTTTAAACTCAATGTGAAGATCAGAAATCACTCTTTACCTTTCTTGCTTCTCTGAATCTGAAAATCTATGTGAGATTGCGGATTTTGTTTGAACATTAGACATTCGGCTGTTGATGCAATCATGACTAACTTCAACTTGTTCTGGTGAAGGTATTAGATCATCTTGATTCTGGATGGCCTAGAGGGAAATTAGTTTTGAGTTCACTACGTTCTGGAGTTTTTGTATCTCACGGATTGACCCAGTGAATGAAAAAACATAGCATGTACCTGATCTCTTGGAAAGTCAGCAACTTCAGCTTCAACATGAGTAGACGCAGAAGCAATTTCCACATTTTCTTCAGAATTGACAGACTGCTGATCAGTGCAAAGTGCAAACAAACAACAAACCACATGATTTCGTGAACAAATTTCTGAATCACACAAAGAAAGTATCAACTTGAACTAGCCTTACTCTTGGCGCTGCATCATTCTGAGAAGATAAGTGACATCGAACAAGTTCCGCATCTTTTACCTTAAAACACAAATGGAAGGTTATTGATATCAAATAAATATGTCCTGCACAGCCATAGAACGAGCAGATACTTCAAGATATAATTAGTAAACAGAAATATATACAAAAACGTAGCAGCTAGGTATTACATTATTGCTTGGCACAGGAGACTCGCTGGAATCTTCTGCGTCGGCTTCTCTCCCTGTCTTGATAAGGATGCAAGAATCATCATCGACATTCCTCTGAAAATTTGTGATTAGCAATAAATATCTTTGGCAGGTATGAGAACGTGAGGGATTAATATGGAAACCTATCCAAACTTAATACCACATTAGTCAAACTTGTGTCAACCTCGAATTGTTCTTCTGCATGTACAAGCGCTTCTACCTCAGGTATATATGGCTCTACCAGGCAAGAGGACTTGAAACTGATCAACTCTGTCTCCAATCCAAGAGATTTTAGCTGTTCTCTTTGAAGGCTATCCTTGAGACTGCAAATTTCACCTTCTGAAACCTAAGATAATAAAAAATAAAATAATAGATAAAACTTCCACTGTGATATGTCATAGCTTCAAGGAAGTAAGCTTAATCACAAACTGTTCAATGTAAACAGAGGCAAATGAAAGGAAAAGTCAGGATATTACTTTTAATTTCTCGTTGTACTGCTTCAAAACATTCCATAAGACTTTGGAAAAATTCCGCATGATGATGTGCTCTCGCTCGTTTTTATCCTGGGCAACTTGTTTCAGCTTCGGAGATGATCCATCTGTTGGATCAGCTTTCTTTCCCTGCAAATGCACTGATGAGAAATTGTATTAGATATTTGCTTTCTTGTCTGTAAACTTGTCTTTTCTGTGATCTCTCATCTCCTTGTCTCTCCGAGAAGATGAGAGATAACAAAACGAATATGACCGACGAAAATTCCTTGCACAAAGTGTTTGCAAAAATTATCAGAGAAAAATCCTACCTTCCTGAGAAATTTGGTTTCTCTCTCCATGAAAATTTTCTTCAATCTAGATATGGTAAACACAAAATATTTTTAGTAAATGGCATATGCCAATAACTTTTCAGTTTTTCTGAACAAACGATAAAAATGTGTAGGGAAAGCCAAATTTACTTGGGAAGTCTTGGGAGCACTAAGTTTGATTTTCTTGTTTTTTTCAGCTCTTGGATATGTCTTGAGCTGTCTCTTGTTGTAAGGTTCCTCAGTGTTATCAAATCTGAATAAAACAGCAAATGAAAAGGCATTAAGATAATAGGACTTGCGAGAAAAGTAGATTTCCTCTTTCAATTCATAATAAAAACATTACTTGATTTTCATGTAAGGAGATGCTTGTCTTAAAAGATAGGATGTATCAAGATAATCCTCTTCCCCTGCTTTGACAGTTAAAATCTGTATAGAAGAGGAGAATATCTGAAAATTAACTCTTGTTTAAGAACTCAAGAAGAAATCCCTCAAATCTGTTACACATACCAAAGCCATCCTCTTTTTCCCCTCTAGGTAATCTCGCAAGTACCTTGTTAACTACATAAAAAATCATGTTAGCATATAGAATGAGGAAAGATTAAATAACTCATATATCACTAAATTTATAGAGTGGGGGGGGGTCTTTGAAGGTAGATGATACCAAAGAATTTTGATGATGTTTCTGCAATCCCTTCTTTCGGTTCTTCTGGAACTCCAACAGTGACTGCCAGCAGATACAGTTTGTTCATGCTTAGTGGAATTGCAGGCATTAAAAGAATAAAATAGCGATAAAACAAGGTCATCTCCAGGAGTCTAAAATCAATGCCCTTACCCGCAAACATTGACCAAACACCATGGATGTATTATTAATGAAATTACTCTCAACCAGCCTTTCTCCCTGCAAAAAAAAAATTTAACGGCCAAACAGGGAACAAGTTATATTTTACAGATGAAGACATGTTCACTGTTAATCAATTCCTATTAAGAACAAGTACTGGACAACATCTTACAGTCACCTATAATCTGTAATCAAGCTAAGAATCTTTTCTCCTAACTATTACACTGAATCTGTATCTGTAAGGCAAATACTTTCAGACATGACATATTGTGGCCTTTCATATCAAATCTGTAAAGATGTAAAGAGTCCATATTCAAAGTGCAAACAAAATAGATTACAACCTGATTTCCAGTTCTTTTCTCTCTTTCTGCTCCTGCCAGGTCCACTATCGTAAGCATAGCATCACTAGACTGCAATTTTGTTTCATTGGAAAAGCCGTTGCACGTTGCTCGTATGTTAATGATGCATTGTGAGCGACTGCAAATAATTCCAAATTAATATAGAACATGAAGCATCTAGTTAAAGTGTTAAACATTAATGCGAAAGGCTCTATTTTCTATGTGAACGAGCTTAAAATTCATTTTCTTATCAATAAAAAAGAGCACAAGGGTGCTGACAAAAGTTATACACTTATAATCAAGTTGGTGTGCCGAGAAAGGTTAAAATCAAGTTAGAGCAAAACTTTTGCTGCCAAGTACCTTGATTGACTGTTAGAGTTTGTTGTAGCCGTTGCACGTTTCAGCATTGCCAGTCCAATTAAAGATTCTGCTTCCTCTAAATTCCGGATCGGAACCTACTTAACAAAAATGATTGAGAAAAGACGAACAGTTACAGTATTCATCGCACAAAAAAAAAATATCACAAACCTCTTTCAAACCCCTGATGGTTGATTGCTGCACAGACAATTCAGAGCTTTCACCACCTAGTAAATCATAAGCTTTCTCCCCTTTCCCTCGTTCGGAAAATATTTCAAATATGGACAAGTTAAATGACCTGAAGAAAAGCAAATAGATGTTTTAGATCAAAGTTCTGTATAGATAAGCAAGTAAGATGAACAAACAGTACCTCAATGATCTAGAAGAACTCTCATCATTCTTCTTCTTGAAAATTTGACGGAGTGTAAGTGGTACAATGCCAGGATTCTTCAAACTTCCAAAGACAGTGTGAGTCTTCCCTGAGCCACTAGGTCCCAATGCTGCCAACATTCCACTTTTCCCTTTCATGAAATCCTCCAACAAAGGTTGAACCATTTTATCATACACATCGTTCTACAAACATATAAAAACTCGTCAAGTCTGATCCAATCCCAAATTCGACTAAAAAAGGAACTGAAATTGATACGAGATTTGATCGAACCTGTGAACAATCAGCTGGGAAAACGTGAGAAAACCCTTCGTATACCTCAGTCTTACTTCGTTTCAGCTCTTGCAATGCTTGAGGTGGAGTTAATGTGACTGAATAAGGATCGTTTAGAGTGATACAAGCTTCTTCGTTCTTCTTAATCTTCTTCGTTATCTCCGGATTCTTATTCTCTTTCGCGTTGTTCTTCTTCGAAGGATTCTGAGGCCAGACATTTCTAGGTCTGCTCTTCGTTGTGGTAACCTTGGTGAAGCTTTTCAAAGGTTTGATTCTCAGGAAGATCTTTAAACTCTCTGAACTCGAAGGTTTGAGTTCGGTTTGAGGGATTTGGATAGAGAGAATCTCGTCGATCGGAAAAGAAGGAACGACGTGCGTATTCGCGGAGGATAAAGAGATGAGTGGTTGCTGCTTGGCTGTAGTAGTATACGGCGTTGGTCTAGCTTTTCTCGGAGGATTCCGTCGTACTGTTACAGTGGAAGGGCACGGCGGAGGACTGAGACTTTTCTGTTTCTCCTCCATTTGTCTTTTTTTTTTTTCCCCTCAATGGCGGAAAAAAGTGAGTTTCCAAGTTTCAACTTATCAATTGAAAATGAAAAATCCCCTTGAATTTAAAAAAAAAAAAACAATTTTGCCAATTTTTGAAATCTATTTTGTTAATAATGGGCTTTTGCTTGAAGCCCATTGTATTTGTGCAACAAATAATAATATGGCCCAGGTTCTCTACACCTCCACCTCCGCCTCGTCACCGCCGCCGGGAACCGTAAGCACATCTCACTCATTACCGTCCAAAACCCTAAACCCCTTAATCTCTGTCTCTTTCTCAGCATTCGCAAATTTCTCATCTCTGCTCATAAGGTCTGTATAATCTATTAATCTCAGTAAGATCTCGCCACAGTTTCTCTTTTTGATTTTTTGCTCAATTTTTCTTCTATTATTTGATTTTGTGTATGTGTCTGTTCCGTTTTATTCTCTGTTTGAAGTTTTTAACTATTACTATCATCACGTTTCTTGAATTTATGTTGATTTATTTTGTCTCTAGTTTCGTGCTTAAATATTAGTCCTTAACTTTTTCCTGTAAAATCTTTTGATACATGTTGGAGAGTTCTGTTCTTTCTGTAGGCAAAATGAAAGATTTAGAGATGTTTTATGTTGCTTCTTTTGTGTGTTTTATTGTTTTGTTTTATTGTTAAAGGTTCTTTAATGGAGAAATCTCGGGAAAGTGGCTTCTTGTTCTGTAATATGTGTGGGACGATGCTGGTTTTGAGATCACCCAAGTGTGCAGAATGTCCACTTTGCGAAACAACTCGAAATGCTAAAGGTATCCACAAAATTCGTTTTTGATATTCTTTATATCTAATTTATCAGTTTAGCTTCTTGGTTTGGTTAATCTTATTGTGTTTTAAACGTCATTGTTTTCAGAAATCATCGACAAGAAAATAGCTTACACAGTTTCTGCTGAGGTATGTGTTTTTCCTTTATTAAGTAGTGTGGATTCTTGTCTGACTAGTTTTGCTACATAATATAATCTTTATGTGTTATTCACAAGCTTTGTGTAAATCAATCGAATTTGGTTTCTCTGCAAATATCTCGGTCCATTGTTGTTACCTGCTATGTTATGGAAAGACTGCTTTTTGTTATTCTTGCAAGAACCAATGGTTTTTGGTGTTTGAATTAAAACGGATACTAATCTAACTGCGGAGTTAGTAGTATACACAACTCATGATCTTTGGCTTTTTGCAGGATATCAGAAGAGAATTAGGAATATCTCTGTTTGGTGAAAAAACGCAAGAAGAAACTGAGCTACCAAAGGTTTTATAATAAGAAAAAACTAAATTACGGGTTTTCTTAATACGTTCCTTCTGAATTTGATTATTCTCTTTGTAGATCAAAAAGGCGTGCGAGAAATGCCAGCACCCGGAGCTTGTATACACAACCAGACAGGTAAATCCAAACTTTCAACTTCTTGCTTTGTTTCAAAGAATGTGTTTGTTCATCAGAGTTTTCTGATGTGCAGACAAGATCCGCGGATGAAGGACAAACAACATATTACACTTGCCCCAATTGTGGACACAGATTCACAGAAGGTTGACATTATTATCATCCATTCACAGAGAAGACCAGTTTTGTTTCTAACATTAATCTTACAAACTCAATAATTCAATATCATCATAAGAACCTTTTGTATTGTTTCTTACATTAATGTTACAAAATCAATATATTTCAGAAGACTTTTTTCTTATTAGTTCAAGAACATAAAATGAAAAATCAATTACCGCCACCAGGCTATTTTGTGGTAAGAGAGCCTTTTTCAAAGTCACGGCTGACCAAATCACACACAAAATCAAAGAGAGTTCCATCACTTTAAAATAAGACAGACCCAAAGCCCATAAAAGTATTCAAAAGCCCATGGGCTTACTTTATTTGTAATATCGTTTCCTCGATGTTACGTAGCACCACCTTTCACCGCATCTGTAAAACTCGCCGGGTGTTTTCGGTGGCTACGTCACTTTTGCCAGCAGCTTCTGCGTTGCAACGAAGCTTCGGTTTGATCGAAAACCTAGGCATGGGCAAACTACTCGGCGGAGGAGATAATAACATGATCGCTGGACCGGGATAACCATCAAATCCCTTCGGAAAATCACGCAGGTTGTTAGACGAGACCGGAACTGAACCGGTTCGAGTCAGCCTCGGTACAGATTCAGCGAACTCTGCTTTCTTCTTCTGTGTTTCAGAAAGTGCTCTCGTCTGAGCGAAATTGAGAGTAGTAGAGTTGTTGACACGTGGGCGTGAGCTGTTGAGGCGTTGCAGAGGAAGAGTTGAGCTATTGACACGTGGTAGAGGGAGAAGTGGAGGCTGCGAGAAACCAGGCGGTGGCTGATTTGCCGGCGAATATCCCCAAGAGGAAGTTGGGTTCATCGGAAGAGCCAAACTTCCTCCTGATCTTGAAAGTGAACCACGAGAACTTCTTCTTTTAGGGTTCTTGAATGGTCTCAAACCAGAAACCTGTTTACCCGGTGAACGTTGGACTGATATTGTTTCCATTTATTAAAATTGTTTTGATATAGTTTCAAGAAAAGAGAGTATTGGTGAAGATATCGAACAATAAAAACAAAGGGAAATTAAAACAGAGAGTATTGGTGTATAAGCGTTTTTTAATGGCGACGATCTACCAAATAATACGATTGAATTAAGCCCTATAAGTTGATAAATAATAAAAGAGAAAGCGAAAATTTTCTAAAACATGTTAATATTCAAACTTCCATAAAAGATCCGAAGGATCGTTCGATAAAAATATCTCTCTCTAAAGAACCCTAACCTCGAGAGGACAGATGTTGCCAGACACTGGCACCTCCGTTTCTTTTTATAATGGAAACCACCAATAATAATGCGTATATTTAAATATTGGTTTTTAAAAAGTATTTATTTATTTTAGACTAAAATGTCGCAGTTTTTAATGGTTTATAGCTTCAAGTTTACATACAAATTGCGCAATATAGCACAAGTCCCGGGAAAATACTGCAGGACGGTCACCGCCGATTGAATACGAGCCGTTGGATCATGAAATAAGTAGTACAATAGCCGCTGAGAGAATCTGAGCCGTTTAATTAGGGATCTGCTTTAGTATATCTTGACCATACACGTCTGTATCATCGGTGGCTTTCTTCTTTGATGACCTCACGTGGAGGGAATGTATGGGTCCCAGTAGATTTATTCACCGTAGATATTGACACGTGTCATTATACCAGCCATTCATTGTTGTCGCGAGGTTTTCTAAGAATAGGATTGGTCGGTCTTCATGCATCGTTTGCATGTGCCTGCCATAAAAAATAATACGAAGGAAGAAGATACCGAATTAGAGTAATTTATATGGTGGACATTATAATAGAAAGCATTGAGGATATCACTACGATCTTGTCTATTGCGTAAAGATCATTTTTTGAAAATAATCATACAATATATAATTGAAATGCAAATGATATGTTTAGGCGTTTAGCCGAATATATTAGTATAGTGTTACCATTTGAATGAGCCTAAAAATAGTAGAAACTGATTAATAAAATTACGTACTGCCAATCAAATTCTACCAATATAATTTCTTAATGTTACCATTTGAACGATTGAGCCAATAGGCACTAGCTACTACCGAATCTCTTTAACAAGGGATTTTTTTATATAAAAGAGATTATTCATAACTGACAGCTAGCTAAATAACACTGCGTATAATTTACTAATTATGTATAAGAAATTAAGTAGACCTATCATTCTGAATTATGATATAGTGGTTGAACATTTGTAAATGACATATTTTCACTGTAATTTGGCTATATGATCATTTATTTAATTAATTTACCTAAATAAATAACCTAAAAACATTACGAAAGGTGTGTATGTAAACAATTGGTCAATGATCGCGTTCAAAATAAAACATGTGATCATGATACTTACTAAAAATGCTTAAAACATAAATAATTTATCTTTAACCCTAAAATCTGATCACATCAAAACAACTTATTTTTACTGAATGAATTAACTGCCATTTATCAATATATACTAATAATAAAGAAACATAACTTATTTAGTACTCTATTTCTATGTGGATGTGATATGGAACACCCAAATATAAATATAAGACACAAATCATATTTGTGTATGTATATACACATATATTATACGGAGGTGGTTGCCTCGGTAGAATATATAGGGTTATATATTTCTATATATTATATATAACTTGGATGATGATCGCACACTACAAAAAATTAGAGTTATTGTGACCAATGTTGAGACATAAAATTTTTGTTACAAATTTGTGATATTTTAGTTACTATGACTAATTTTATTAGTCACAAATGCGTAGTTATTTAGTCACAATGTTATGACTAAATATATCATAATCAAATTTGTCATAATTAGTGATAAAAAGTGTGACGATATTATTAGTTGTCATAATTGTGACGGTATTTTTACCAATATGTAGTTATAAATTAGTTATGAAACTTTGATGGATGTGTGAATCGCAGTTTGAAACATAATAATGACTATACTATACTAGTCATGAATTGGTACAAAACTTTTGTCGCAAATTTAATAATAATAAAATAATACTAACTTAAGCATAATTCCTTAAATATACTCTTATATCTTCAAAATTATAAAAAGAGTGCTTCGTATAAGTAGAAAAAAAACTATTACAGATGCACAAAACAAATATTTTGGAGAAAACATTAATTTTGTGTAAATAAAAACTAGATGTCGTCTCCAAAAATATATCAAATAAAATCAATAATAAAAATAGTATGAACGAATTGAATTAGTCAAATAGAGACCAGAAAGTTTACACAAATTTTAACCGTAATTATTACAACTTTTTGGAAATATTTAAAATGGAATAAAAAGAAAACTAAGATAATTGGAACAATTATATAAATATTAAATTTTGTGTACCCAAGGTTTTCAAAATAATCAAACAAATTTTATAAATAAAATTAATAATTAAGATAATAGGAACAATTATTTGAATTACTCAACTAAATCAGTAAAAAATCATCTTTGACCAAAATATAATTTTTAGAGATATTTTAGAAATAGAATTAACAGAAATAAAAGAATTTTTGGAAATAAATTAAAAACCTAAACTATATTTTCTCTCACGGAGAAACTATATTTTGGCTATAAAAAAAACAGTTTACCTTTTTATTAATTTTTCTTTTTCATGTCCACCCCTTCCACTAATTCTTCTCCTCAAAAATCTGTGGAACTGCTCTTTTGTACGCATAAAATCCCAACAAAGGTTTTTTTTTATCCTCAAACTATCAATTCTTCTCATAAATCACAATTTTTTTCATCCTTATTCCATGTTTTGCCTAACTTTCTATTTAATTTTGTATCTTTGATTTCATATCATGGATGTGTTTTCCGAAAAAGCTGAAGCATGAAGCTAAATGTTTTTGTACTTCTTATGTAAATCGACCAAGATATAAGATTTGTTTGAGTTTTTTGTACTTCTTAGTCCCTGGTTAATCGAATTTTCATAATCATATCATCTTTCGTTTTTTTTTGCAGATTAATATGAGGATGACATAATATGGATAAAGTCCCGCCTACGAATTAAGAGTGAAGACGTGACATCTTTCACGCTTCTAAGTGATCATCCAACAAAATTAATGGAGAAGCTAAACACATTAGTACGGTCTACCTCCGTAAACGGGCATCAACTGAAGCACTATTGTTTGTTTGGAGTTTCTTGAGATTTATAGGAAACACAGAAACATAATGTATGTATAGCAACAAAGCTCGTAGTTTTATTATGTTTTGTACTCACTCTTTTATCTATTTTACGTTTTTATTATGATAGAGATCAGATTCCCAAATTTATTTTATTTTATAACTTAAGCCAAAACATTTGTTACAAAAATTTTTTGGTAAAATAAAACGCAATGGAAATAATAAAATAGTCACAATTTAGTACAGAAAGATAACGCTTTTTGATATTTTTTACAACGATTTGAGACTATAATTCCAATGTAATTAGTTATTATTTGTGAAATTAATGACTGTAATTATGTCATAATGGACGACGAAATTAAGATAATCACAAAAGATGATGATTTCGTGACTATGTTTTTAATTGATAAGTATGACACTTTTGTTACTCTGATTTATCATCAGTGTTTGTGACAAAACATGTACTATGTATAATCGTATTAATATTGTGACGTTTTGTTACAAAAAAAAAATTGAGACGATTTTATTGCAACCATTTTTATCTGTCACAAATTTGTCACAGTAATTTTATTGTTATGAATTTTTTTTTATTGTGACTAAAAATTTGGTATTAATAAAATTATTTTCTTGTAGTGGCAGCTTTTTTCTTTAACTTGTTTTGGTAAAATCATGGTTAGGTGTGGTCACTCTTTTCTTTTCATCGTCTCGCATATGCATATATTTAATACATTGACAGCGTGTTTGGTAGAACTTTGGTTTTATATGTTGACTTCGATTTCTTCAAGCAAATAAGATCAAAATTTAACGCAAATTGCACTTAAGTCCAACATAAGCTGTACAATATATACATATATATATATATGTATAGATAAAGAGGCATATCACGTTACATACCATTTATTATTTATAATAGAAGAACAAGACTTAGAAATTAGAATCTAGTGTATTTTCAACATTGTATTACTTTGTAGGGTTATTGTTAATAATCTACGTTACATATCTAGTATGATATTTTATCATTGTTTTTAGTGTTTTACGTACCGTGCTATAGTCCTGATATTATTCTAAATTGTTATTAGTTTTAATTGATTTTCATTTCATTCTCTCCTATTTTTTACTTTTCCTTACATTCATTCTTCACCAAACTAAAATTTCCCTCACACTATATATAGCTGCTAGGTAGGGTTTATGTGGAGTTACCACGAAACAGTGCATCGCTACTTTTGGAGTCGCCTTTAGCGGATGACGTGGTCCATCATGATTATTATTACTTTGTGCACCGACCATATCTAAGTCCACGAATTTTACTTTGTATATTTTTCCTTTTTAGATCTGCTTTTTATGACATTTCCTTAGGTTGCTTCGTATGTGCAATTTTTTCTTTAACTTTAAACATTTGGATTACATGATCTTCATTCATATTACATATATCTGTTTAAACAATTAAACTGCTGACGTGAAACATGACGAAACTGAAAACAAATTGGTTAAGTTGTAAATATAACATCGATGATCGATTTATATGATTCTTCGCTATATATAATACGCAAGTAGGTATATAATACATCTAATTATTTTTCTTTATCACCGAGAAAGTTCCAGACTGAATTTCAAATGATGCATCTAATTAATTGTTGGTCGAGATTACATCAGCTACCAAAATTACATTTTCCATGAATAAAGTTATAAGTATGATAGAGATTAAAGGGAGCCTTCCAATCAGTGGGCTGATAGAGAGAATACATCTTAATTCTTAAGGCTTCCACGTTCATCCAATTATTTATTTCCGCGGTTTTTATCATTTTCATTCTAATGACGTTTTAGTTTTAACTTTTTAGTACCCTTTGTTATAGCTATAAAATGGAAATGTTTTTCATTAATCACACACCATAGTGGAATAGTGGGTAACAAGAAGAAAACGTTACATTATGATTATTATACATCAAAAGAGAAGATTAATTAATGAGTAAGCAAGAAAATGGCGAGGGAGAAGTTGAAGCAAAGGTTTGATGAAATAGACAATCTATGATCCCTTGCAATAAAGTCCTTATTTGTCGAATCTATCTATTGAAACTATAAAATCCCAACCAAACAAATGGACGTTTCAGAGACACTCCGTACGTAACGCTCTTGAAAATTGTCTATTCGAAACCGTTTTTTTAAAATAAAAAAGGTCTCTTATCAATATCTCGTAAGTGAAGGATAATAGTAATGTGATGATGTGTTTGGAGATTTCTCTTTCTCTAACGTAAATCTACGGGCAGATCAAAATATTAATTGATCATTTTAATGAGATTAATCTCTCTTTCGTGACTAAAATTTGTGTTGGTGGTTCAAAGAAGGAGAAATCTGAAGAGTGAGATTTGAATAGATGAGAAATGGGAATAATCAGCACAATATTGGGTGCGATTGGTTTTGGATTCGGAACAACGATCGGAATCGTCATTGGTTATTACGTGTTTATCTATTCCCAGTCTACTGATGTGCAGGCATTTTCGATCGTCTTCTCCCATCTTTTATTTTATCATCATCCATTTTTGTTTCTTTGTTATATTTTCGAATTGGAATTTTTGTTTTGATTTTTTCCTCTTAGAACGTGACAGATCCTGCCTATATTAGATATATTTTACAAAGTGGTCCTTGTATATTATATCTATAAAAAAAAATTATGCATGCATGAAAACAAAGAATCATTTGTTTGTCTCTTCTCAATTTTTTTTTTTTTTTTTTTGGATACATTGTGTACTTGAAACCATACGGGAAGATTGACATCTCAACAATTTTAATAGTTTTTTTGAAATTTGAAGCTGATCTCTATAATAAATTCTTCTAATGTTATTTTTTGTTAGCCAAAGTTTTTTGTTTAATATTGTTGCCATTATTTGTTCAACCTTTGGTCAGGATCCTGAGATCAAGCCATTGGTGGAGTTAGATTCAGAGGCTATAGCAAAAATGTTTCCTGAAATACCATTGTGGGTGAAAAATCCTGATTTTGATCGTGTATGTTTCTTTACACCCTCTAAATTAAATGCCAATATATAATATCGTCTGGTTTATAACAAAGTCTTCTTTTCTCTATGAAGATTGACTGGCTTAACAAGCTCATTGGCTATATGTGGCCTTATTTGGACAAAGTAAAGTCTTCTTCTCAGCTTCTTATAAGCTTCATGTTTTTTTTTTAATCTTTTACTCCTTAATCACTATCAACAATGGTTCTTATAACGTTTTCAGGCAATTTGTAAGATGGCCAAGTCAATTGCAAAACCCATTATAGCTGAGCAAATTCCAAACTACAAAATCGATTCAGTTGAATTTGAAATGCTCACTTTGGGTTCATTACCACCAACTTTCCAAGGTTTCTTCTTTACTTTAACACTTATAGAGAGACACATTCTTGTTCTTCAGATTCTTCTTCTTTTTGAAAAAATGTTTGTTTTGATTCTCTCACACATCATTTGCAGGAATGAAAGTATATGCAACAGATGACAAAGAACTGATCATGGAGTTGTCAGTGAAGTGGGCAGGGAACCCTAATATTCTTGTTGCAGCCAAAGCATTTGGGTTAAAAGCCACTGTCCAGGTAAGTTTTTTATCTCCAAGAAAATTAATAACTAAAGAAGTCTCTTAATATCTTCTGATGACTCGCGAAATTGTACCATCAGGTGGTTGATTTGCTAGTCTATGCCACTCCAAGGATCACTTTGAAGCCATTGGTTCCATCTTTCCCCTGTTTTGCCAACATATTTGTCTCTCTTATGGATAAGGTATAATCCTCAAAGGAGTAAACATTTTTTTGTATACCTTAAACACATACATAGTCTAAATGTGTGATTTCTTTGACAGCCACAAGTCGATTTTGGACTAAAGTTACTTGGTGCAGATGTAATGGCAATTCCTGGCTTATACCGATTTGTCCAGGTATGACGTTTTGGAAGCTGTTTCTTTACCTAAAAGTCTTGTAAGAACCGTTTCATGGTTTCTTTTCTTATTGTAGGAACTGATTAAAGATCAAGTTGCAAACATGTACCTATGGCCAAAGACTTTGAATGTACAGATAATGGATCCTTCTAAGTAAGTTTATTTATTTATTTATCAAATGGTCTAACTTATCTTACTATTTGAAACTTTTGGATTTTGTTTTGCTAAATTTCAATTTTCACAACCTGCAGAGCAGCGAAGAAACCTGTTGGGCTGCTTAGTGTGAAGGTGATAAAGGCAATAAAGCTAAAGAAGAAAGATCTTCTTGGTGGATCAGACCCTTATGTGAAATTAACACTCTCTGGAGACAAAGTTCCTGGTAAGAAGACAGTTGTTAAACACAGCAATCTAAATCCTGAATGGAATGAAGAATTCGATTTGGTTGTCAAAGAACCAGAGAGCCAAGAACTACTGCTCATTGTTTATGACTGGGAACAGGTAAAAAACAAAACTCTCTGTGAATTAGCTTCTTTCGATAAATCATCGATATCTTGATGAGGTCTTTTTGCCTTTTTAGGTTGGTAAACATGATAAGATAGGAATGAATGTGATTCAACTCAAAGACCTTACTCCTGAAGAGCCAAAACTCATGACACTTGATCTCTTAAAATCCATGGAACCAAACGAGCCAGTTAGCGAGAAATCGCGTGGACAGCTCGTAGTGGAAGTGGAGTATAAACCCTTTAAAGAAGATGAGATTCCAGACAACGTTGATGATCCAAATGGAGTAGAGAAAGCTCCAGAAGGCACACCTTCTAGTGGTGGCTTACTTGTTGTTATTATTCATGAAGCTGAAGATTTAGAAGGCAAATATCACACTAATCCTTTTGTTCGTTTGTTATTCAGAGGAGAAGAACGTAAAACAAAGGTTATAACACATTCTCTCTTACAAACTCAAAATCAAAAACGTGAAAAGACATCAAATTTACTTACACGTTTTGGTTTTGATTTTGTAGCGTGTGAAGAAAAACAGAGAGCCAAGATGGGATGAAGATTTTCAGTTCCCATTAGATGAGCCTCCTGTAAACGATAAGCTTCACGTTGAAGTCATAAGTTCTTCTTCACGAATGGGTTTAATTCACCCTAAGGTATAAGAAACATTATATTATAAGATATTTTTTTTATTCCTTTTAAAGTTATAAGATCTTTGAGCAAGAAACAACATTTTTGATATGATTTGATCAGGAAACTCTTGGTTACGTGGTGATAAATCTTTGTGATGTTATGAGTAATCGAAGAATCAACGATAAGTATTATCTGATTGATTCCAAGAATGGTCGGATTCAGATTGAGCTTCAGTGGAGAACTTCTTGAATTCAAAGGTTTGTGTTTTCTTCTCTTAGGGTTTCACTTTTTGTTTGGTTTCGTATGATATACGTAAAATCTCGTTTTGACTTTATTGCTTGTTGCTTGATTGTAAGTATAATGGGCCTCACAAATATAGTGAGCCTCGTGTAAACCTTAATTCAAATGGGTTTCATGGAAATTACTGTTTTAATTATTTCTTTTGGCGTATTAGTAAAACGTTCTGATATTTTTTTGCGGTTTCTGATTTATTTTGCAGCTTATTGGGAAATGGAAATAGCAATCACATTTCTGTTTTCAGAATATTCATTTTATATATATATTTTTATGGTTTTAGAGATTCTGGTCCTTATTTTAACTATTATATAAGGAAATATATTTGACTAAAAATGAATTGGAGTTAATAAAGAAAAGAGAGGGTTACTGGTTGGTGAATAGTTGGTAAGCTACTATGCTTAATTTCTTTGATATCATGATTTGGTTAACTTGTACCTTCCCCACTTGACCACTTCGTTTTTTTCCCCGCAATTACTTCCTCCAATCTCTCTGAGTCGTTTGTTGTTTCTTATACATTTACCACATATTTTTGTTGTTGTTGTTGTTGCAGAGTTGAATAAAAAATATGAATGGTAAGATATTTTGTCTAGTGCATGGCTTATGTCGTCGATGTGTCATAATAATGCATGTTGCTGAAAAAATATGAATGGTTAAACATGAAATTTTTATGAAGTGGAGTATCATATTTGTACAAATTACTATGATCATTTAATTAATATTTGTGGGTTTAATTATATAATCATTACTCTTAATTTTCATAACTAAAATTAATAGACATAAATATATGCTATTATTGTTTTGTTGTCATGAAAGTATAAAACTTAAAACATACTCAAATATGGATTGAAAAAGTTATAAATAACAACACATGATGCCAATTAAGCTACTAATTATGATTCATCAAATTTGACAATAATTATACGAAGCTACCGTCTGGTATGATTATGATTAGGTGATTGGACAATCGGTGACGTGGTGGATCGTTATTGGTTTGGTTTAGTTAGAGTTTGGCACGTCCCATTAGACTCTGGTCGCCTATGTTTCGTAATCCGAAGGGAATCGAAAAGAAAAAATACTCCTTATTTAGGAATCGTGCCGGCACGTTATTGATGAGAGTTGCCAAATCCAATGATTATATACAATAAAACCTCTATAAATTAATAATATTGCGATTATAATATTTTATTAATTTATAATGATATTAATTTATAGAAATCTTTTTTATCAAAAATTAAAAATAAATAAATTAAAATTTTTTGATCTAAATAAAATTAATATATTGGATATTATAAATTTTAATAGTTTTAAACTTAAAATTTTAAAATTTAAAAGAAAATTAAATTATTTTGATAATAAATAACAAAGATTATAGATAAATTCACTTACATAAATAATTAACATAAATTTTAAATTTATGATTAGTAACCTTAATTGTTGTATTTAAACCGTCTATACAACTATTGAAATAAAAATTATGCATATTTATAATTTAAAATTTTATAGAAAAATTTATTTTATTTTATGAAAAATTTATTTACATTATAATAATAAAATAGTTTAAACTACAACATAATATTTTTTATATAAGAAAAGTTATTTATGAATTCTAACATAAATTCATAAAAACAAAATTATATTGTCTTTATATATATATATATATATGAAATTTTACATGATTATTAATTTATATTATTAATGAGACCATATATTTACATAGAGATTCTAAAAAAATTATTATCTTATTATCTTCTCGAATTTTGTTCATTTTTACACTGCCCCGACTTGAAATCAACAAATTTTATTAATTTATAGTATTTTATTAATTTATAGAGGTTCTACTGTAGATTGCATTCATGCCTCTCCATATATATCATCTTTTTTTTTCTTGTTTTGCCATACTATATACTCTTTCCGTTTCAAAATATAAGACGTTTTGATTTAAAACACGCATATTGAAAAATTACTTTTACTTTTTAAAAGTATTATTTAATATATAAACAAAAATAATTTAATCAATTATAAAAAAACTATAAATTATTATTGGTCTCACAATATTCAATAAAATAAAAAGGTATATCGAAATGTGAAAACACTTTATATTTTGAAACACAATAAAATTTCTAGAATGTTTTATATTTTGAAATGGAATGAATTATATAAAATCTATCGTAGATCATTTGAATTTACAACCCTTGAAATTAAAAACACACAGGAGCCTAGTTATAAGTTTTATTTTATCCAGAGATTTTAAGATTTGGCAGTCATATATGTCTCTAATATTTGAATTAGTCAGACAAAGTTTATTCTACGATCATCTAAGGTTTTGAGAAAATTTTTTTACCAACTATTATTTGTATACAATGATATAAATTTATCGATAAATGACTAATATAATAAAACAACTTTAGTTGTTTGTTTTGGTAGGTGCCAAGAGGATTATACGGATTATCAACTTATTTCACAAATATTGATTGGTTTTGAGTTCAAAATAATCAAACTTCATTAGTTTTTAATTTCATTTTTAATAGAGTTATACATAGTTGTGTAAACAAGACGACTGTTGTGTTAAAATGCACAAAGATGAAATATTGAAATATCGCTATAGTGTTTTTAAAAACTCTTTGATGTTTTAAGTTTTAAAACAGACTGTATTATGTTAGTTTAACAATCTTTTCACAAATATGGAGTATGAAAAGTCAAAATTTCTCCAAATAAAATAGACCTGGAACTTATTTAGAAAATGCATATGGTCTGTATTAATATACTAGGTTGATAATAAAGTCGGATGGTCCGAGGCACTCTCTAGTTGTTTGGATTTTTGCTGAATTTGGTACTAAACATCGCTAGAGCTAGCTCGAAAGATCGTAAAATAGAATGTGTACATAAATCAAACAACTCATAGTGATTGAACAACTGAAAACTTTAGTCTTAACCACTTATAGTATATAGCAAAAATCAAAATTCAAAAGAACTTAAAAGTTTAAAGTAATTATATTCCGACAATAATATTAGAAAAAAGCGTTAAGAAAAGAAGATAATACAAACATTCATGACAAATGTATTTTATTTTCTTCTTCTTGTCTTTAGTAACAGACAGATCCTCAGTTTCATCGTGATTTCAAAATTCAAAAATCCGTGACATAAAAAGAAAAGAAAAAAAAAGATTCAAAATTTGAAAAAAGAAAAGAAAAGACAAAATAGGTGGTGAAAATATAAAGTATAAATAAAATAATAAAGGTGAGTGTATATGATAAGGAGTTGTTTGGTGCTATCCGTAGCTGGCACATAGTTGTATCGTATTACTCTCTCTCTCTTTCTCTCTATAGGCTCATCTCAAAAGTCATCAATCAACCGCCAAATTAAGCATCTTCTTCTTCTTCTTCTTCTTCTTCTTCTCTCTCTTTTCGATTACGTTTTGCCATTTTTGAATTTTCCAGTTTCTTTAATTTGAGGATTCTCAGATTCACAAGCTTGTGAGTTTTGAAGAAATTGGTTTTGGTTGTTTGGAATGTTGAGGATTTGAAGAAGAAGAAGAAGCAGCAAAGTTTTTTTTTTCTTCGATCCGCCGGCGGAGATGAGTGCGTCAAGGTTCATAAAGTGTGTAACCGTCGGAGATGGTGCCGTCGGTAAAACCTGCATGCTCATTTCTTACACCAGCAACACTTTCCCTACTGTAATATTTTCCTTCTCTTCTGTTTCTTATTGCTAATTTTGGTTGAGCTAGTTGCAAGAGTTGATTAGTGATCTCGTAAGCTTAATTTGGAAAAAATGGATTTAGGAGATTTAATTTCGAATCTATTATGTATTGTTTCCTCCAAGATCATGAGCAATTTCATCTAACATGTTCAAATCCAAGGTTTGGATTGGAGAATCAAATATTCTATTAAGAGCTCTCTACTATAAACTAATCAATTTCGTGGTTCTGAGGATTTAGTTTTTATAGTTGTTTCACCATTTTGAGAATTAGGCCAAAGTATTTGATCTATGAAGGAGGACTTTGAATGTAAATTTGTGACTTGTGATTGGTTTTTCAGGATTATGTTCCAACTGTTTTCGACAACTTCAGTGCTAATGTGGTTGTTGATGGGAACACTGTTAATCTTGGATTATGGGACACAGCCGGTAAATCTTTTGGAAACCCCTTCCCGCCCCCCCCACCCGGTTCACCGTTTGAAGCTTCCTTGGTTCTTGTTTTGGGTTTGACATGGTTTGTTTTTGGGTGGTTTGAAACAGGTCAAGAAGATTACAACAGGTTACGACCTCTGAGTTACCGTGGCGCTGATGTTTTCATTCTTGCTTTCTCTCTAATCAGCAAGGCTAGCTATGAGAATATTGCCAAGAAGGTTTATATCTTTTGTTACATAATCCAATATCACTTGTGATAAGTGAACTAATTTGATTTTGTTCCTCTCTCAGTGGATTCCTGAGCTCAGGCATTATGCTCCCGGTGTTCCCATTATCCTCGTTGGAACTAAACTCGGTAATCAAACTCTTTCCTGATTGAACTGATCTTGCTTTTGTTTTTACTGAAAGATCCTTTAGTTATGTTCTTACAAATCTTGTGTCTCCAACAAAGTTTTCTTGCAAAATTTGTGTTGTCATGGGAGATTGTTAAATTATTGGTATTTTCAGATCTTCGAGATGACAAGCAATTCTTCATAGATCATCCCGGTGCAGTGCCAATTACTACTAACCAGGTACTTACTTCTTTAAAAGATTAGTCTCGCCATGATTGCTACTTCCTTGATGATGTATTGTCTAATGCTGTTATGAATGTTGCAGGGAGAGGAACTGAAGAAACTGATTGGATCTGCGGTCTACATTGAATGTAGTTCAAAGACACAGCAGGTAGACATTACGAATCACTTGTCTTGGCTCTTACTTTTTGCATAGCTTTTTGTTAAGAGGCTGAAGTTTATTATTTTGTTTATTTTTTGGGGCTTCTGCAGAATGTGAAGGCAGTGTTTGATGCAGCCATAAAAGTGGTGCTTCAACCACCAAAACAGAAGAAGAAGAAAAAGAACAAGAACCGTTGTGCCTTCTTGTGATAAAAGAATCTGTAAGACTAGATAAACAACTAAAAGAAGAAGAAGAAGAAGTTGATTTCGACTATTTGATTCGTCCCCATTTTACTATGATAATTTCGACTAAAGCGAGACATTTCAAGTAGCTTTTTGTATAGTTTGCTAAAACGAGCTGTGTTGTTGTGTCTTTTACTCCTTTGTGGGCGAATCTTGATTTCAGAGTAAGAGATTGTGTGCTCTAACTCTTGCTATGTAGACTAATGGCTCTTCTCTTTTGTTGTTGATGGAGATCATTTTGTATTAACATATGAATCTAATTACTATTGCTATTTTTGTTTTTGTTTTCAATTGTTGCTCTATGCTGAGTATAATGCAATGGGCTTAATTGATATCTATCTCCAGTTGCCTGATCAACTCCAAAGAAAACAACCTAGCAGCTCTTAAACCCAAAGCTTATCGGTGACCAAAAATTGGAGAACAGCATAGACACTATGGTCTCAGACTCTTAAGGGACCATAATAGAACCACTGCAATCGTATTGCTCACTTTAACCAAAAGCTTCCAGATGCACAAATTCGTGTATTACGACCGAGTCAAAAATATAATACTCGATTAGTGTCAAAAATACATAGAGATCATTCAAGTTTATAGATCACTCTGATGGTTACAATCAAGTCAACCTGTACAAGCTACACCTGTGTCTAATGCTAAGACAGAACAAAACAATCCGAGGACTAAAATAAGACAGTGTACGGTAATGAAAAAATTCCGATATCTGACAAAAACTGAGCTCTAGGAAAAGAGCAAGAATCTCCTGACGACATCAAGTTCATGACCACGTCTTCATTATTCTTGATAGCTTTAGTAGAAGTATTCTCTTGCCGCCGTGTACCAAAAAGCCAATCATCACAGTTGCTATCATCTACCCCAGACGAAATACAAGGAGGAACACATTCATCGATCAATGTGTTGTACCGAGATTCTTTGCTTGGCTTATGTTTCTTTCTCTTCTTTGACTCGGAAGGAATCATAAACTTTTCACTCTCAACAGAAGTTGAGAGCATATGCTCAACATGATCAGTGGTTTTTGGAACTGGGACAGAACTTGGTATTTCGATGGGCCTCTCAGTTCCTGAAGTGGAGCAAACGCTATCCTCTTGAGGTACTACATCCTCAGCTTTTTTCGGTTTCTTGAAAACTAAACGTATCCGTAGTGGTTTACCAGCTACAGTCGTAGCTGAAAATCAATAAAACGTTCGTGTCTAAGTACAATACAATATTGAAAATACGAGATTTAATTTTGTCCAAGAGAAACACAGAAACAAACCTTTGATTTGACTCTCAACAACATGGGAAGCTTCTCTACTTCTCTTCTTACTGTTTTGGCTACCATCAGACAAATATCCAACATGGATATCTTCAGTCAAACAACTCTTCTCAACTTGATCAGATTCATCTGAGACTTGCTTGGTTGAGAAATATAGCTGATTTTTAAGGGATTTCTCCTTCTTTAGTTTCTTATCTTTCTTTTTCTCCTTCTTCTCTTTCCGATGCACCTTTTTAGTATCCACTATTTCTTGTCTTTCGATCTTTATAATCCATCAGAATAAAGGATTTAGACTAGAGGAAGGATTATTATCGGCTAACAACCACAACCCATATACGTGGGCACATCATTCAAACACACAACAAAAAATATGTTAAAAATTCAAAACATATACATCTACAACACGTCTTTTTGAGTTGACTATTACCAAACAATATATATGTTTACACGATATCGTTAAGAGTAAGAGACATGATATATAGATAAATCAAACAATGAATAAATAAGATTAATTTCACAGATCTAGGAGCAATTTAGTGTTACAATTCAACAAAAATTATAAGATAATTTTCCTACAGTTTTATTAACCAATCAGACACCTATACGCAACCTAGCGATAACCAAAAGAAGTAATTGTAAAAAAATTTATTATCAGAATTAGATCTCATCCGAACATAGAATAATCCATGTTCAGACGAGAGAACACCGTGCGAATCAATCACAAGAACTGAGGTGCCCAACGAACCTTAGTCGATTCGACCAAGTTCTGACCGTTCGCCCAGTTCCTTGCGTACACAGGCGGTGGTGAAGTGAAATATCTCGACATCGTTTTTCTCTCTCTCTCTCTCAGATCCAATCTAATAACGGACACGAAAACGGTACGGACAATACTAATCGAACCTAGGTTTCTAATCACAACCTCAGAAGCCTCTTTCTGGCGCGAAATCAATCGAAATCAAAATCGAAACGAGAGATTGAGAAGAGAACCCTAATTTTTTTTTCCTTGGAAAAGAGAGGAGACGGAGAGAAAAAAATCAATTGCGGTTGAGAAACTAATGGTGAAGGGTAAGGTTCTATTTAAAGACGCGTGAAACACTGAGATCCGCCGACTCGGCCTATACGTTTGGAGGGAATAATGAGAAAACCCTAATCGTCAGATCTTTTTCATTTATTTAAGGGCTATTTTCGTCATTATCTTCTCCGTGAAACTCGGTCCGAAATTGCTACGTAGTGTGAAGCACCTTTTTGATCCTTTGCGTCTTTCTTACTCTAATAACTTAATTATTGGGCTGACCATAATAACAAGCCCACTTGCATATTCCTAACCGAAACGAAACCCAAAGTTATTACGAGGAAAATAATTAATTTTAAAGTTGACTATGTGATTAATGAGTCTTGTCCGACTTGGTTCCTCCGTTCCTTGCACTTACACAGAAAAAAACAGCTAGAAGTATCTGTAAACGTATCCATCACACGTTAAAAACCATCTCCTTTACTTCTAATCAACGGTTTATTATATCGCCACGTGTGACTTATAAAGTTTTGACGGTGTTCCCGTCACATACAATTCTCCCCTCACAAAATTATTCCCTTGACCTCAATCTATCTTCCATCTTCTTCGTCTCCCACGCTTTCATCTCCGATCATCATCTAATCGAATTAATCGCCGACGTAAACCAAACAAAACTCCAATCACCGATCAGCGATGCACCAGGGAGATTACAATTCCTACTATCACCAACAGTACTCACAATTCCAAAACCGCAGCCCGAATCCTAATCCTAATCCTAATCCCAATCCATCTCCGCCGGCGCCAATAGCCACTGGACCAACCGATCTATCTCGGAAAACGTATGCATCGGCGCCACCGTTCACAGGTGGTTACGGAGCAGCTGATTACTCTAATTACTCCCAGAATTACCCACCGTATGGACAAATCTCTGATCATATCCCTCCTTCAGCTCCTTCCTTCACTCCCGCAGCACAACCACCTCCTCCTTCTCCTCCGATGACGTCTTTAAACCCTAATTCTTATTCCACCTTCAACCAACCGCCTCCTCCCACGATTCATCCACCTGCATCCTCTTACGCATCATTTGATTCCTCTGCTCCGTATCAACAATCTACTACACAGCCGATGTATTATCCACCGTATGATCAGCATCAAACCTCTGGCTATTCTTCTGCGCCTCCTCCTTCATCATCCCCTGCGCCGAATCCTAATCCTGTTCATGCTCCGCCTTACTCATCATCATTGTACTCAGCACCTCCTTACAGTGGCGGAGGATCTGCAATGCCTACTTCTTATGAGAAACCATACGACAAGCCTGTGAAGTTTGATCAATCTGATTATGGCGGTTATAACCGGAGCAGATCGGATGTAGGATCAGATCTATACGGAAAACGATCTGAGAGCGGAGGAGGATATCCCGCCGCTTATGATGATTCATATGGCGATGGTGTTTATGCTTATGAAGGAGGCAAAGTTGAGCCGTATGGTTCTCGTGGAACAGCTCCGAAATCATCTAATTCGACCTTGTTCGATGATTATGGACGATCCATTAGCTTTTCTTCAGGGAGAGATTCTTCTGCTAGCTCTAATTCTGCTAAGATTGTGAGAGCTGTCCCTAAGGCTGATACGCAGGAAGATGCCACCGGTGGTGTGCAGAAATTTCGTGTCAAATTGTTGGCTGAGACCTATGGACAGACCACTACAGATGTTCTTTGTCAGGTAATGTGCCAATTCAGTTTCTTAGATAGAATCGGCTTAGGAGGAACAAAAACACTGCTCTTAGTTAAAGCTTTTAGGTTTTGTTATACATAAACTGTTTTTAGCTAATTGGATACTTGTTTTGTGGTAGCAGATTGGTTTGGATGGTCTTCGTATGCTTGATCCAAGTACTAGCCGAACTTTGAGAATATATCCTCTTGAGAACATTACAAGATGCGAAGTAAGACACTAGCTCCTTTTTTTCTTTTCTAAGACTGAATTTGTTCCATTTTCATGACTGAATTTCTTATATCTATTGTAAATATCTTTCTATCAGAAACTGGATTCTTCTATTCTGGCTTTCTGGTCTAAGACTCCGGTAGACATTGAAGCTAGACGTATCAGACTGCAATCAAATAGTTACACTACCAACACCCTTCTGGATACAGTGACAGCTGCAATGTTTCAGGTTCCTAATCCTACATGTTTTATTTTACTTCAAGTCTATATGTCAGTTCCATCATGATTTTCATTCACTAATCCAATGTTCTTCTGTTGGTGGGTTTTAGGCCAAGGAGATTGGGGGAAGTAGCAGGTCTCCTGCCTCTGCAAGACTTGTTGAACAATCTGCTGAGAAGAAGAAAGGGTTGGGTGATTGGATGAACATTATAAAGCCTGTAAATGAGGAGAAAGATCATTGGGTAGGATTTTCGATTCCTTGGAAACGAAAATCCATTGCTGTTGAACTGAAAGACTAGGGTAGTTGTTGGTCTATTGTTCTCACTCCATGTTATTTTTATGGCTTTAGGTCCCTGACGAGGCTGTTTCAAAGTGCACATCATGTGGGTCAGATTTCGGTGCATTTATGCGAAGGGTATTATTTTCTCCCTGATTTTATAATCCTGAAATAAGTTCTTGGCCATATTGGGACTTACAAACTTTTTTTTTCCTTCCAGCATCACTGCAGGAATTGTGGTGACGTCTTCTGTGACAAGTGCACTCAAGGCAGGATTGCTCTCACTGCTGAGGATAATGCTCCCCAAGTCCGTGTTTGTGACCGGTGCATGGTATGCTTATCTAGTTATCTATCTGCTCATTTTCCCTTTAGTTGAGGAATCATTTTCCATGGATATCTGAGAATGTGTTGACCTAGCTTTAATGTAGAAAACTTTGGTTAGCTGTACTGGTTAAAAGTCTTGCTGCTCGTGTGACTCTGTTTTTGGATGTGCAGGCAGAAGTGTCACAAAGGTTGAGTAATTCCAAGGAAGCTGCTAGCAGGAACGTGAGTGTGCAGAGCCATGAAGACCTCGCTAGGAAGTTACAGGTGAGCTAATTTTCCTGGGTTCTTTTTAAGTATAAAGGTTTATAAGTTGAGGTAATATCCAGCACAATGTATATAAATGTTTTCTGATGGCGGATATGTTTGACACAGGAGGAAATGGAGAAAAATCGCAAGTCTTCGTCTGGTAATTCTTCATGTTTAATATACTTCATGCTTTTGATTTATTGTTTATGGTCTTTTATGGTTACTGACAATGATAGGTATATGGTTATAACAGGTTCAAGGGAAGCATCTGGCAGGCGGATGAAAGAAGTAGCTTGTCCAACATGCACAGTGCACTTACAGGTTAGATCCTTTGATAACCCGTCTTTCTTTGTATGATTTTGGTACACTATATTTTCTAGCACATGGATTTAGGTATAATCACTTGTGCTGGTGTGTATGATCATCTTGCAAATACATTGATGGAATAGAATAGCTAATGTCATACCATGCATCTATGAGATCTCTTCATTTAACATAATCCTAGCACTCACCTCCTAGGATTCTTTATTTTATAAATGTGAGGATAGAAATGTTACCGGTGCGAGCTCTAGGTATAGTCGAGGTGGTTGTCTATTAAAATTGGATCATAGAGATTGTCGCTAGATCATCTGAACAGTTAGTTAAAGCAAATGGATAGAAGACTCTAGACAGATTGGAACTGTGAAGTTGACTTTTGTTGTAGACTTGTAGTGTCTCTTGAGACCCATGTATGTGATTCTGAGAGATTGCCATTCATTAAAATTGCAGGTCCAGGTTCCAATCTCAGGATCAGAGACCATCGAGTGTGGAGTTTGTCAAAACCCTTTCCTCGTTAGCGCACATTGATCTTCCTACCCTCTTTTTTGCTTGACATATATATCAATTAAAACTACGAGATTTGCTCATTTGGTTATTTAATTGGGTTTGATCACCAAATGAGTCCTTGTCCTGTCTCATGTGGGTGTTACTTTCTGTTCGTGTGTATATGAAAGTCTTTTGAGTGATGAACAGTCTTTGTTTTATGTAGTCTGTACTGATTGGTTGGGTTTACTTATCAGACCTCCGATGTCATTACTATCTGCTTCAATTTCTCAACCATTCTCATACTCGGAGAGTTATATATTCTTTGTCTGTGATCACTTGTTCGAGTTGTTTTTGCACAGAACCATCTCGTATTTTCTTTCGTTCTTTTGATAGAAAGAGTGTTAGGAGTGCGACAGTGAGAGTAGTGGTGGTTTTGCTGAATATGAGGAAAGTTTGAAATGTGTGATGAGAAGAGCCGTAAGAGACAAGTATCTTCTTCTTATAACCATCTAAACTGCATGCTTGTTTCCACTTTTTTCTGTTTCCTATCTGAGTACAAAAATCTTTGGCTACTTTAGTCTCCCACTCTTTATATTTTGGAGCTTCACAATAAAATTCTCTTTTCTTATTTACCAGACAATATAGATCATATAGCAAATATGATGCAAGATAGTGTGTTTTCTTCCTCGTCTTCTATGTTTAGTTCGAAGCTATCTCGACGTGTTTTGTTTCTCTCACTCTTTTATATATTATACGTGACAATGTATGTCTCAGCAAACCGCTTACAGCGAGTTTCAAAGCTTGGTCCGAGTGAAGGACCAAATCCAGTTCCGAGTCCAGGGCCGACCCTAGCACCAGAACTAAATCCAGGGCCAAATCCAGGTCCCAGTCCAGGGCCAAAACCAAGTCCGAGTTCAGGGAAAAAGCCACGTCTAAGTCCAGGAGCAAATCCAGTTCCGAGTCCTGGGCCAAAGCCAGCTCCGAGTCCAGGGAAAAAGCCAGGTCCGGGTCCAGCGCCAACCCCAGCCCCCAGACCAGTGCCACCTAGGCGACATAACACGACGTTTCCAGCAATCTTTGCGTTTGGGGATTCGATCTTAGACACAGGAAATAACGATTACATTGTGACATTAATCAAAGCTAATTTCCTGCCCTATGGCATGAATTTTCCAAATGGAGTTCCCACCGGCAGATTTTGCAACGGCAAAATCCCCTCTGATTTTATAGGTGAACTGCCTCTCTTCCTTTACCATATCATGAGACTAAGCATTCAACAAACTCTGTTTTATATTCTACATGCAAAAATATTCATAGCTTCTCTAACTAACGTAAGCTCATGTGCCATAAGGCCATTGCAATATTTTACTGTAAACTAGAGAATGCTGTTTAAGAAAAAAAGTATTTTGGATGGAAATATTCTCATGAAAGTTATATTATTTATTTTTCTGAATTTCACAGCGGAGTATTTAGGAGTAAAACCAATAGTACCGGCATATTTAAAACCCGGACTGACCCAAGAAGATCTCCTCACTGGTGTATCTTTTGCTTCGGGTGGTACTGGTTTCGATCCTTTGACACCTATCGTAGTAGTAATAACTTCACTTCCTTAGCTTTTCTAAATCATCTCTTTTATTTTAAAACCTTTTCATTTGATCTGATATGGTTTTAAATGTGTTATCAAATGTTACATGTACATGTAGAGTGCGATACCAATGGCAAACCAATTGACATACTTTCGAGAATACATAGAGAAAGTGAAAGGCTTTGTTGGAAGAGAGAAAACAGAACACATAATATCCAGAGGCTTAGCCATTGTGGTTGCGGGCAGTGACGATCTGGCCAATACCTACTATGGTGAACACTTAGAAGAATTCTTGTTTGACATCGATACATATACCGCTTTTATGGCTAGCTCTGCTGCAAGTTTCGCTATGGTACGTGAAACTAATTAAGTATGTGGTCTAATTGTTTATATGAGCAAGTAAATGAATATGAATTTATGAAATTTTTTGGCAGCAACTGTATGAAGCTGGAGCAAGAAAAATAGGATTCATTGGTGTTTCTCCGCTCGGGTGTATACCGATACAGAGAACAACAAGAGGTGGACTTCATAGAAAATGTGCTACTGAAATAAACTTTGCAGCTCAGCTTTTCAATTCCAAACTATCTACAAGTTTGGAAGCAATGTCTAAAACCTTGAAAAACGCCACATTGGTATATATTGACATCTACTCTTCTTTCGCTGATATGATTGAAAACCCCAAAAGTTATGGTAATGCTCAAATGCTAGCTCTACATTGGTGTATGTGAGTTTCATATTATGGCTTTTACATAACTTTTATCTTTTTTGCAGGATTTGATGAGATTGATAGAGGATGTTGTGGGACAGGGCTATTCGAATTAGGCCCTCTTTGCAACAAATATACTTCACTTCTTTGCCAGAATGTGTCTTCTTTTATGTTTTGGGATTCTTACCATCCAACAGAAAGAGCTTATCAGATCTTAAGCAAAAGGTTTGTAGAGCATGACTTGGGGCCTTTCTATGACAATAAATAAATATGTAATTTTAAGACAATGAATGGTAATAGTTTTTGGAGTGGTTTTTGGATTTAAATTTTTCTAAAATCTATTTTATAGCCATTCAATATTTTTTTAAAAGTGGATTCTCTAAAAAATAGGAAATCTGTATTTTGATGGTTTTTGCATATTTGTAAAGAGAATCCATAATTCTCATTTTAGTAGTTTTTAAGAGATTTTATTATACCAAAAATCAAAAACTAAAAAATTCAAAAACCAAAAAACTAAAAAACCAAAAACCAAAAGGTAAAAACCACTAAAAAACTTCCAACCATTCATGGCCTAAGTGACACATTTTGATGATGTTTGAGATGGAATTTGGGTAATTAAAAGCTGCATTTGATTTTGATGTGATCAAGCATGATTGTTGTATTATACATATAAATTGACATGGAGCGAGAAAGTCAGTTGTTTTTCTAAAGATAGTTATTTGTATTATGTGTGTTTGGACAATAATCCGACGAATAAAACCAAAAAGAATAATATTTTTACCATTGGAACAATTATCTTTATCAATCAAGTGGTGGTTGTCTAGCTAGTTGTTTCCACTTGAGGAGTATTCGTCTTGCTAGTCTATGTAAGGTATCGAATCTTTTTATTAAAAAAAGAAAAAAAATCTTTATCGAATGTCTTTTCTCATGGAAAAATGAATCTAGTAAGTAAAGAGTGAAAATGCTGTTAAATTATCGTATGATGAATCCAACTGAACACACCTTCTTCTTGTTTTACATAATCAAATCCTTCTCATTCCAACAAAGACAAATAGATAAATGATTAGTGGAAGTAAAATTATTACTATAAAACTTAAATCATATTTAAGGCCATTACAGTCGCGTATGTATCCATAAACCCTAGCTTCTATATATAATCCAACTAGTTACTCTGGCTTCATAAACTTTTCTGGTGGAATCAAGATATTGAAAATTCAGTTAATTAAGCTTCTTTCTCGTGAGCTTCTATGCTTTGAGAAGTCACAAAAGAAGCTAGGGAGAGTTAAGTTCAAACTGGAAACTGGAGACTGAATCTAAGGAAAGTCTCAAAATGTGTGATGAGAGAAGCCGTGAGACACAAGCAACTTCAACACGGCCACATAAATCGCATGTCTATAATCTACGTAATGCATATATATACATACGCATACACATGTTGACATGACAGTGCCAAACACTTGAAGGAAACTGTGTTTTACTACTTGTAGTAAAACCATGAAGCAATCTTTCTTGGTCGACTCTTGTTCATATTCACGAGTACTTCGTTGTGTGTTCTTTTTCTTGTCCTTTTGTATCATATTCGTGCCAACGACCCATGCCCAAGTTATCCATAGACGGCTTTGGCCGTGGCCACGATGGCCAGGGCCATATCCATTGGTCCGGCCACGGCCGTGGCCATTGGTCCGGCCACGGCCGTGGCCATTGGACCCACCAGCACCAGGCCCTTCACCAAAGCCTTCCCCACCACCAGACCCTGCACCAAAACCTGCCCCACCACCAGGCCCATCTCCATGCCCACTAACACCACCAGCGCCTCAACCAAAGCCACCACCACCACCTAGCCCATCTCCATGTCCACCAACACCACCTAAGCCTCAACCAAAGCCACCACCAGCACCTGCTCCATCTCCATGCCCACCAACACCACCTAAGCCTCAACCAAAGCCACAGCCACCACCTTCCCCAGCACCTAAGCCTATACCACCACCACCTGCCCCAACTCCAAAGCCTATACCACCACCACCTGCCCCAACTCCAAAGCCTATATCACCACCACCTAGCCCATCTCCAAAGCCTATACCACCACCTAACCCATCTCCAAAACCTGTCCCAACACCACCGCCTGCTCCACCTAAGCCAGAGAACAAAACCATACCGGCCGTGTTTTTCTTTGGGGATTCGGTCTTGGACACAGGAAATAACAATGATCGAAAAACAAAGGTGAAAAGTAATTATCGTCCCTATGGTATGGATTTTAAACAAAGAGTTGCCACTGGTAGATTCAGCAACGGAATGGTCGCTTCCGATTTTATATGTTCGTACTCTTAATTTCCCTCTTTCTTTGATGGCCTGACCTTGACAATTAGTTAAATTTTTCTCAGTATAATGAGAAAAGAATGATAAATTATGAAATTCTTCTAATTACGTTTTCTCTTGTTTCCCAATCACAATAGCAAAATATTTGGGAATAAAAGAAACTGTACCGGCATATTTAGACCCGAAACTACAACCAAACGATCTTCTTACGGGAGTATCTTTTGCTTCGGGTGGTGCTGGCTTCAATCCTGAGACATCTAAAACACTGGTACGTTCAAATGAATTAATATCCCCCCCCCCCGCCCCCCAATTTTATTATTCTGCTAACTAATCTTTTGATTTTAATCAGAAAGGAATACCAATGTTGGACCAATTGACATATTTCCAAGACTACATAGGGAAAGTAAATAAGTTAGTAAAACAAGAAGAAAATTTGGGAGGTTTAGAGGAGCCCAATCGTCAAATAATAGCCAAAGGTGTAGCAATTGTTGTCGCGGGAGGTAATGATCTGACCACTACATATTTTGGAAGTGGTGCTCAACGACTGAAAAATGACATTGACTCTTATACCACTTTCATGGCTGATTCTGCCGCCAGTTTCGTATTGGTACGTATTCTTATAGCTTTATATCCTCTCTCATTTTTCGAAATTCCTAATTTTACATGACTTAATTAGTGTCCGAAAATTACCTACATTTGCACATAAAAGTAGGGAAACATGAAGTTTAATTAATTGTATTGAATTTTTTAATTAGGATCGGGGGTTTTGTAATGCTCAAAACGTTTTATCGAGTTCTTTAAAAAAAAAAAACTTTAATTGGTGGCCGGATCTTTTTTTTTGTTTTAGTAACCGCTAATGTTTAATGAACATATATACGTTCTTCAAGACTTTTATGTAGAGACTAAAAGTATTGGGCTACAACTACTGTGTTATGTTTAAAAGAGGATGTCATATATTGAGTGTTTTATGCGAATCTACTATAAAAAAAATGGTACTTCGTTATGTATAAAATGGGCAGCAATTGTATGGGTATGGAGCAAGACGTATAGGAGTGATCGGAACACCACCACTTGGATGTACACCATCACAAAGAGTAAAGAAGAAGAAAAAATGTAATGAAGAGCTTAACTATGCTGCCCAGCTTTTCAATTCTAAACTCCTCATTATTTTGGGTCAATTATCAAAAACCCTACCAAATTCTACATTGGTTTATATGGACGTCTACACTATCTTTAGTCAGATGCAAGAAACTCCGGATGCTTATGGTAAATACTATTAATGTGACAATTCATATCATATAATACATGATCATGGATATGAATCTGAAAATATTTGCATGCAGGATTTGAGGAGATAAAGAAACCGTGTTGCAAAACCTCCGGACTATTTGGAGGAGATATACTCTGCAAAAGGTCTACATCAAAAATATGTCCCAATACATCATCTTATATGTATTGGGACGGTGCCCATCCAACTCAAAGCGCTTATGAAAGTATAAACAAAATACTTGTAAAACAATACCTCCCTCTTTTATCTAAATAATCACTCTTTTTACCAACCGAAAAATAGAAGCTTTTGCAATGTATGAATAATGTACACATGGGCCGTCTCTGTGACTAATAATGTAGTTAAGCAAACAACATTTGAGATATTTTATGTAAGATTTTCCTTTTCTACGAATCCTCATAATAACCCCTCCATGTTTATTTTGTCACGTCAATTTTACAGTGTCTTCATCTGATATCAGAAAAAAAAATTGAAGGCTTGAAAGTTTTAGCATGACCAAAACACCAACTAACCATTTTTAATAATAAAATAAATTGCTGATATAAAAACCAACTACATCTTTTAATTTTCAAATGTAAGTCTCTGATTCTTTTTTCTGTGGAAATACGCATCACTTAAATTAAAAACGGGCCTTTTATGTTATGACCACTCAAGCGAAAACCGAAAATTTGAGACTATAGAAAATGTTGGGTTCCACAGATTGTAGAAATCCTCCAAAAATATGCGTATGCCACTTGGCGTGGAGAGCACACGGTATTCTTTAGTAAAAGGCGAAAGAATAGTTCGCTTTGAGCTCACCACATGGCTGCGTACTTTTCTTTGAAGAGAACGAGCGTCTATTTATATGCAAATGTTCACTACCAAACCCTCTCAGGTCTCCGATGTGGGATTCTGAAGCTCATTATCACATCCTTTTCGTTTCGGTCACTAAGTATACTCTCCAAGGGCCAAGGCCCAATCATAAACTTTTAAACCAAAAGCAATATGAAATTGGAAAAGAGAAACAAGAAATGGAGCCAATCCTTAAACTGGGCCAACCTCATTATCACATCCCATCTTTATTTTTACATTGCTACGTTTCCAAGAAACGAGCCAATCCTTAAATGTTTTCTGAGTTTGAGCAAAACCCAATTCCAATATAAATGAGAAAATAAGAGTGAGAGAGTGAGAGTCAAAATGTATAATCGACTCAGCCCACAGTAAACCCAAACCAATATTACATCATCTCTGTGTAATTAATATTCTGTTTATCTGTTAAACCAAAAATAAAATTTAAACAATTCAGCTTATCTTTTTGATACACCTAGATAGTATATATACTACATGTCTCCACCATACCCAAAAGTATAAAATCTTAACCAAAATACTTGTAAAAAGTATCTTATACTATTTATTAAGAATCTCAGATTAAAGACAATATCTTATTATATAAACTTTTATTGCATTTACGAAAGATCGATATGTGTCAAAATTATAATTTAACAAGATTGAGACATGTGAGGGTTGATCGTTTGGATTATGACACATGTTAAAAAACTGTATTATTTGTTTTTCCTTATTCAAAAAGAAAAATAAATGAAAAAATAAAAAAGATTAAATAATAAAATTGGTTATTATACTTTCCATTTTTAATATATATTAAAGCTTAATAAATTATAATTAACAAGATTGAGATACAGATCAGTTAATCTTTTAGATGATGACATATGTAAGTTATATTATTTTTACACTTACGTAGTTGATACTGTTTTAGACCTTAACAAGGAAATTTGAAGCTTAATATAAGGAAAGTCACAAAAGTGTGTGATAAAAGAAGCCTTGAGACAGACGCAACTTTAACACCGCACAAAAATCGCATGTTCAAATAGAGATCAAGACATACACACTAACACAGTGACATCATTATAAGTGGTATAAACACACATGCAAATAGTATCTTTGGTAAAAATATCCATCTTTATTTGAGAAGCTTTTTCAAAGATTCAAAGGTATAGAACCATGAAACAGTATAGGCTAATTTATTCGAGATTAATTGGATATGTTTTCTTTGTCTTATCATCATTTTGTATATTCTTCATGACCACGACCCATTCCCAAGTGATCAATCACCAACGGCCATGGACATGGCCACAGTCAGAATCTGGGCCATGCCCACCACCTCGACCATCTTCTTCATCTAGTCCATCACTATCACTAAATAACAGAACCACACCGTGTGTGTTTTTCTTTGGTGATTCGATCATAGACACGGGAAATAATAATAATCTAACAACAGAAATGAAATGTAACTTTCGTCCTTATGGTATAGATTTTCTACACGGAATTGCCACCGGTAGATTCAGCAATGGAAAGGTTGCTTCCGATTTTATATGTTCGTACATTCTCTCTCTTTTTATTTTTCTGTTTGCCTAACTTTGGTCCATTAATATGTTTTTTCCACCCGATAATACTCGACAATTGTTTTTTTTACCCAAAATTTTGATTCTATATTAAGTTGAAGAAAATACATAATCATGATGATTAATACGAGACAATTTATTATTTTGTTAAAATAACATATTTTATTAAAATTATAAGCAAATGAAACTAACTAAAAACATATCGAATAATATTATTTTTTGTCAATAGACTCAGTACTATTTTTTTTGTATTAATGAGAAAGAGATTCGAAAAGAGTTTTGAAAATTTTTAAAATGGCTGACTTTTATGTTCCTCTAACTTTTCATAATTTATGTAGCCGAATATTTGGGAGTAAAACCAATTGTACCAGCATATTTCGACCCCAAGATACAACCAGAAGATCTTCTCACTGGTGTATCATTTGCTTCAGGTGGTAGTGGCTATCACCAATTGACTCCCAAAATATCTGTAAGTTGCAACTTGCAAGTCAGTCTCTTCTTAGATTAATACCTAAACTTTATTCCTAATCATTTGGGCAAAATAAAATCAGAGAGTACTGTCAATGTTCGACCAATTGACATATTTCGAACAATACATAGAGAGAGTAAAGAGGTTAGTAGGACAAGAGAAGACCAATCAAATATTATCCAAGGGCTTAGCCATTGTGGTCGCAGGAAGCAATGATTTGCTTATTACATACTACGGTCAAGGTATTCAGTGGCTCAAAGACGATATTCATTACTTTACTTCAAAAATGGCTAATTCTGCCGCAAGTTTCGTTACGGTACGTACTTTTCATCCATCCTTTTTTTTTTATATAAACTTTCATCCATCTTTTTCTTTGATAAAGATTCTTACCTTTATTTTTCTAGGAGTTCATAATTTTACTCATAGATAAATTAAATTTTCTGACAGCTATTTACCGCAACTTAATACAGTAGTAAGAATAATAGAATATGACCCCGTGAAAAACGGAATTTACAAAATTACCTAATATTACAAAAGATATTTAAGATATTTTCATTGAATGGTATTGGAGTTAATCATATTTGTTGCCATATATATTAAAAATAATTTTTTTAATTGTAGAAGTCATCTTTTATTAGGGATGTTGTCACAACTCACATGTCATCCCATATTTTACTTGCAAATTTTGTCACCATACATCTCAATCAGACACTTTTTAGTTTTTACTTTTGGCTATCTTCTCTATGGTCGACGATTTACATGTACTTACGCGATATAATAATGTAGAGGTATATAAGCTTGAGAAATGGTAGTAATGTTGAAACTTGATCATGATTAGTGTTTAATACTGTATATGGCGCGCTTACGTATTATAAATGGGACTAATAAGTAATATCAAACGTTAGTTTAAAATTTTCTGTAGCTTGTTAATTAAACTAACAATTATAATAACTTTTCTACATGTGCACAATTGAACAGCAACTGTTTGGATATGGAGCACGACAAATAGCAGTGATAGGAACACCACCACTTGGATGCGTACCATTACAAAGAACTCTAAAAGGAGGTCTTCGTAGAAATTGTGCTCAAGATCTAAACTATGCTTCTCAGCTTTTCAACGCCAAACTCTCAATCACTTTGAATCAATTGGCAAAGACCTTACCAAATTCAAATATCTTTTACATTGATATTTATTCTCCTTTCAGTCTTATATTAGAACATCCCGCAGATTATGGTAATTTTTGGACCGTGACTTCTTATAACTATATATTTTCGTGTGATCATGTGTATATATAACTTGATTTGGGAAATTAATTATTGCAGGGTTTAAAGAAGTAAAGAAAGGTTGTTGTGGAACTGGACTTGTGGAAGCAGGTCCTTTGTGCAACCGATTCACAGCATTTGTGTGCTCCAATATATCTGCTTACTTGTTTTGGGATAGTTTCCATCCTACAGAAAGATTCTATAAAATCATTACAAAAATAATTTTTGACAAATTCGTCCACCATTTAAACTCGGGGAATTGAGTAGTAAATATTTACTGACATTATATAATTTTCCTTCCTTAAGAAATGTGTAAAATTATTGTAAATCACTCTATTGATAATCAACTGATTTTTAAGAGAAAATTGTATCACTGTTTACAATGTTTCAAAGACCAAACTATTGTAAATCACTGTTTACAACTAACAAACATTCATCTTGATCGATCAAACAAATTATTTTGTTCATTACAAATAGTTTAGAAATAAGTTATGAATATTCACAACCTCATTAATTACTCTAATCATGAAAACAAATATCAAGTTCATTTGATCACAGCTATTCTCTGGTGCAACTGTATAGCTAATGATTATCTATGACTTTTCTTAATAATAGCTTGTAGTACACTTTAGCGAAGAGAAATTACTGTTGCCTTGAAGTATATATGAACTAACGAGTAATTATCTTAAATTCCACATCAATATAATAAGATTAAAACATTAATAGACGACCAACTATATTATTTCACTCGGATTAATTTTTAATATCCACAACCTCATTATGACGGCAATCCTGAAAACAAATCAGTCAGTTCTTTTGATCGAGAGCTAGTTTTCGAGAAACTGTGTATATAATGATTATCTTTTTTTTTGGGACGTCAAGAAATTATTATATGCAGCTATCTTAATGGTAGATTAAGATAGCTTGTATTGCATTTATTTAGCCAAGAAAAACTATTTTTTTTATATAACCAAGAAGAATATACTTATTAAGTTGATTTTCTAATTAAAAAAATAACATACAACGTGAAAACCAAATTAATAAGTATAATATAATATGCACATTCTTGTGGAGTAAAACAATCACTCATTTTTTTTTTTTTGCTTTCTTCATATTTTAGACGTAAGAACCATGAACTGTGCTTTGATAATTCCGGTTAATACTTGCAAACCGACTTTAATTATAATTAAGAATTGTGTCTATAAATAGATGCCCAATTCCCCAAACCTTGCCTCCATCTACAAACGCCGCGACGAGTCTCCTCTAAAACTCTCCAAGAAATCTCCAGTATTTTTTTCTTCTCACGATACCTGCAACCATGTCGAAGAAGATCATCCTCAAAAGCTCCGACGGTGAATCATTCGAGGTCGAAGAAGCGGTGGCTGTCGAGTCTCAGACGATTAAACACATGATCGAAGACGAGTGCACCGGTGACGGAATTCCGCTTCCCAACGTCACCGGAGCCATCCTTGCGAAGGTTATTGAGTACTGCAAGAAGCACGTCGAGGCTGCTGCAGAGGCTAACGGCGACGACAAGGATGTGTACGGTTCAACCGAGAACGAAGAACTTAAAACATGGGACGCCGATTTCGTCAAAGTTGATCAGCCTACTCTCTTCGATATCATCCTGGTTAGGATTTGTTTCACTCGATTCTTTTTCTTTTATTTTCTTAGTCTTAGGGTTCTGATTTGCGGAGTTTGTTAGGGTTTTAGTGTATAGAACGTCGTTTTGATCGAATACGATACGAGTAATTGTTTTGTTCTTAACATTAGGGTTTATAATTGTGGATTTAGTGGTTTTGCGGATTCTATTAGGGTTTAGTGTATAGAATGGTGTTTTGATTTGTTGATTCGAGTAATTTTTACGAAATTCTTGGTTGGTATTTGCAGGCTGCTAACTATCTGAACATCAGTGAACTTCTGGACCTTACTTGCAAGACTGTGGCTGATATGATGAGAGGCAAGACTCCAGAGCAGATTCGTGCTCACTTCAACATCAAGAACGATTACACACCTGAGGAAGAAGCGGAGGTTCGCAATGAGAACAAATGGGTGTTCGAGTGATTTAGGATCTCTAGTCTTCTTCTTTTAGATGTTTTTAACTTTCGAGTGTTCGGATCAGATTGGCTTTTTCTTTCTTTTTCTCTCTTTTGGTTTGCAATTGTCGTAGCTTTAGAACATAAGAAGAAAACAGAATTCTTTGTTCTACTAACAAGGTCTATTGGATTTTATGAAAAATACTTGAGAGTTAAGTGTTGGTTTTGCTAAATCTTATTCCTCTTTATTCTTATGGTGTCTTCTTCAATGGTGTCTTAGCTAATCTTGGCTATCGTCACTTTTGCTGGTTACAGCAAAAGGACTCCTAACTCTGTACATTCCATTAGACCATGTGATTGTTCCAAAAGCATCCTCCTTTAGTGTGGATGTAGAAGAAGAAAAGATCACTTGGTAGCTAAGTGTACCTCCTATCTTTCTGAAATGTAGCCTTCTTGGTATCACTCTGACTAGTAACCCTTCAGGTGCATCGATACTCAGAGTGTAGACAGTATCTTCATCTCCAATAAGGTGTGATCCTACGTTTGTCACTGTTCTACTTACCCTTCTGCTTTTTCCATTGAAGTTCGAAATTGAGATTGATGGGTAGTTGATGTTAGATATGTCTCCCTTGTTGCTTTATTCAGGACAAGTAAAACCTTGTGTTATGAGGTTTGAGATCCTTATGATCTGATCAGTGGTAAACCCTAAGTAGCAGAGAAAGTTCAGGTAGTCTGTGTGATCGGTTTCATAAACTAGTCCAGGTGACGAAGGTCCAAATATAGTAACCTGCCCAGCACCAAAGTCATAAGGTGTGGCCTTGGCACCTGTTTCTGTAGTTATATGGGTTCCACTGTTGGTCATTTACACGACTGCAGATAGAGAGTGTACTTGGGTTAACAGTGGCCGATCAATCTGTAATCCCCAACTGGTATCTACTTGATTTTGATTTCTCACATGTTGTCATGATGGCAGATCTGATTGCTGCAGGACTCCAGGAAGGGTATCTGGATTTGAGACGAGCAGCAATCCCTGAGACATGGGGACATGACATTGAAGTCCCTGATTCGATGTTGAAAAGTGGTGGTGGCTTGCCTTCTGGTGCTGCATTTATGTCACCGACCAACCACGATGCCAGTATGTTGACCCCTGGCGCTGCAATATCAGGCTGTAACAGGTTTCTCATGGAGTTAAGTTCCTGTGAATTTTCTGTAGAGATGGTGAAATCAAGAGCCTGTACCTTGAGGATGCTTCTGGTCAGCAAGTAAGGTCCTCTTGATGAAAAGGATGGTATAATTGGTGCTAACATATGTCCTGTTCGTGATCTTGTAGGCATGATCGTTGCAGTTGGTTCGCTACAATGTGGATTTTGATATATTAGTTTTCTGTTTGAAAGCAATATTTTGTGAACTGAGACAGCTTATTTTTACCTTTTTGAGTTTATGTAGGACATGAATTGTAACCCGTCTTCTGGTTTTATCATTGTCACTAGAAACAGGGGATCAATGAAAGACAGATCCATTGACTCGTCGTCAATAATTACCATACCCGTACCTCCGAGAATCTTAACCTCTTCGCTTTTCCACTGGATCATCTTGTCACCAAGATCATTGTCGCACACAACAATCTTTCCCTTAACAATGGTTTTGTTCATTGTATCAGGTGCACAGTTCCTGAAGGGTTGTGTTGTCTTGTTAGTATAGGTATAGCAAAGTTACTCTATAATAATGTTAAGATGCAACTGTCACCTAGCAGCTTCTTCATTAGCATGAATCATCTTGGCTGATCGTGCGTGTATTAGTGGGTTAGCCTGTGTTTTATCGATATTGGCAATATTTATTCCAAACCCCTGTAGATAAATTCTATAAGTATAATAGGATGTTAAATGAATGGAGATTTGTCAGTTTTTTGGCTTTTATTCTTATCTCGATTAATCTGTTTTTGTTTCCTCTAGAAGAATGTTGGACTCAAGGCCACAGTCAATAGTGCTGGCAGCAACAGTGATCATCCATGGAGCAGCATTAACCACACTTTGACTAAGTGGGCCATTATTTCCTGCAGAGCAAACGACAGTGATCCCTCTCTCAACAGCATGAAATGACCCGATGGAAAGCGGATCTTCAAGTAAATTGTCTGGCCATGATCCCATTGATATCGATATGACATCAACTCCATCTGCGATTGCATCATCAAATGCAGCTAGTATGCTGGAGCCACGACAGCCGAGGAGTGAGCATGCTCTGTACATAGCTATTCTTGAATATGGTGAACCTCCTCTCATGATACCACTTGCCAAGCCATAGTAGGATGCATCAGAGATTATTTGCCCTGCTGCTATTGATGCCACATGTGTCCTGTGCCCCAAAAATTCTCGTGGTGTCTCAAAATCAGGGTCTAAGAGGAATGACGAATTGTAATACCTTGCTCCTATTATTTTCCTGTTAATGCAAAGTTTAACGTAAGTCCAAGGTGGTAAGTTCAAACATATATGGCATCTTTACATGTGTTCTACTCTCCTCAGATTCTGCATACCTATTGCAGCGGAAAGAACCAGGTTCTGACTTCTTCCCTCTCATGCAAGTTCCCTTCCATCTCGCTGGAATTGGACCCATGTGCCTGTCGTCAAAGCTCTGCGCCTCGGCCAGATTCCTGTTTTCTCCATCAGAATATGCTGCATTGAGTTTTTTTGTACTCGAAGTAGACAGAAAGCGAACATAGATAATATATATATTTCATTGTTCACCTGAATCAATGAAGCCGATAATGGTGTCTCCTTCATGCACTTCGGATTCTTGTTGATAGTTCAAATCAGTGAACTCTCTTTGATGACTTTCTTGCACCAAGAAGTTCCACGAACGAGTTGTGTGAAGTGGTAACATCTGATCAGGAAAGACAGATACTACTCCTGGTTGCTTGGCCATGAGGCGTGCTTCATCTTCTGATAAATGGGCTGCGAACCCGGAGAAACCATGTTTGTATCTGTGCGTGGGGGTTTTGCCACTCCTGATGCAAGTAAGATACTGTCTTAATTTTTTGAATAAGATGAATCATGGTTAAAAAATCAAAGAGTTCTGGATATAGTTATCACCGCTTTAACATTGAGCTCAGAAGCTCAACATGGTCATTGCTTATTGAGCCATCAGAGGGTGCTGCTCCCATTTATATGATATAATCTCCTGACTTCCTTGTTCCAGACTCACAATTTTGGATTATAGACAGAAAAAGAAACATAAATAAGATGGCGGTGACAGTGAGGCATCTCATCATTGCTCAACTTCAAGAAACAGGACAAAAATGCTTCTGGTTTGCTTATAACTCTTTCCTTATGTTTCCATGCAAATATTCTCTTTCACAAACATATATAATATCAGACGTGTTAGGTTAGCTTTTAAGCCTGCCTATTTTAATGTGGGAATGAAGGTAGTTCGTTTGACACAGTCATGCATGCCCTTTATGTGAAAGCAAGATTGCCTGACTTCAAGGAGATTTTTTCTGCATGTAATTGCAACTTAGTACTCCAAATTGCTAGAGCTAGAGAAATTCTATGAAAAAAATTGTTGATACTAATGCTTTATGTGCTGTAGTTAATGCAAAAAATTTCCATTATTAGTTTTATATGTCACAAAAACCAATGTTTGGGACTATTTCCTGCTTAATAGTTTTATTCCATATTGATTATACTGAACTTAGTTTGTGCGGCTACTCTTGCTACTAATTACAATTGGGCTTCTGACTTTGTACTTGCCATTAGACCAAGTAAGAGCCCCAAATACATCCTCCTTAAGTGAAGCAGCAGCAGAGACTATCACCTGGTATGTCAACTTCTCACCATCTTTTGTAAATTGGAGTTTTTCTGGCGTCACTTGAATATTAAACCCTGTTGGTGTTTCCACGCTGACTGTGTAAGCAGCCACACCGTCTCCACCAACATTAGTCACTGTCCTTGTAATTGTCTTGTTCTCATTTCCTTTGAATCCAGAGATGCCAATAGATGGGTAATTGATGGTTGAGATCAAGTCTACGTTGGAATCTGCAGGGCAAGTAAAATTCTCTGGAAGTGCTTTTGATATAGTCCTGATTGTGGTTGTGTTGTATCCATAGTAACAGAGAAAGTTCAAGTAGTCAGTTGCAGTAGTCTCGTAAACTAGTCCTGGTTGCAACGATGCTGTTGAGCTTAGTTCTCCTGCTCCCGAGTCATAAGGCGTGGCTACTGCACCAGTTTCTTTTGTTATAAGACCTTTGTCGTTGTTTGTTTGAGTCGCTGCCAATGAGACGGTGAAAGAATGATTGTTAAAGAACACACAATTCACAAAAATATGCAATGGAAGGAACGTAACCTGTTGTCATAATTGCTGATCTGATGGCAGATGGACCCCATGTCGGATGCTGTGATTTGATTAGAGATGCAACAGCTGTAACGTGAGGAGTTGCCATGGAAGTTCCTGATATGACGTTATATTGAGAAGCTGGCTTGCCTTCCAGTGAAATGCTTGAGTCGTTTCCGGTCCATGCAGCGAGTATTGCAACTCCTGGTGCTGTTATGTCAGGCTGTAAATAGAGATAAGTTGATGCTTGTACTCATTTGACACCCTTAAAAACTAAAGAAGGCCACAAGTTTTGGATTACCTTGAGAATGCTTCTTGTGATGCTTGAAGGTCCTCTGGAAGAGAAATATGCAACAGCTGGTGCGGGTATGAACTTCTCAACTGTTGCAGTGGGAAGAATTGTTGCAACAGGATCTCTGCAACACAAGGAAAAAAGGTTTCATTCATTAGGTCTGCTCTTTACCGACTATTACAGTTCACTGGACTTATGAGATTGCAAGGTTTGGTTATGAAGTACTTGGTTGAGTTGAGGTAGGAGAAGATCTCAGCTGCTTCCTTTGAGTCAATTACTGTCGTAGGAAAAGTGCCATAAGCGCTAGCAACTGCTCTACTTCTGTCATCTACAAAGACGCAACCAATACCTCCTTTGCTCTTCACCTCATCCTTAGCGTTTGATGCATAATATGATCCACCGTAGTTCTCACATAACACAATCTTCCCTTTAACCTTCTCTTGATCTAGAGAACCCAATTCACATGCCCTGAAAAGCCAGTATTTAATCAAAAATTTTGTCACTAATTCTCTTAAACTAGCTATTCAAGATTTTATATTTGAATCTTCTGATGTTTTTTTACCTGGCTTCTCCTTCTGCAGCATCAGCGTTCTTAGCAGATTTGCCATGAATCAGAGGATACACAGGAGATTTACTAACGTTTGCAAAGTTTATACCTTCTCCCTGAAAATGAATTAATATTCTTATTAGCAAATCTGAAAATTCAATGTTTGTGTGTAATAATATCATTTACCTTGATGACTTTATTGCCGCCTAACACAACATCAGACTCTAAGTCTCTATCAATGGTGTTGGCAGCGACGGTCATAATCCAAGGTGCAGTATTGACAGCTGTACCACTATCAGGCCCATCATTACCTGCAGAGCAAATCACCAAGATCCCTTGTTCCACTGCATGAAAAGCTCCAATGGCTATAGGATCATTGTTCAGCTCGATGTGAGCGTATGATGGAGCTCCAAGAGACAGAGATAGAACATCAACTCCATCCGCAATTGCATCATCGAAAGCAGCTAAGATAGAGGAGCCAGTGCATCCACCAGGATTGCATACTTTGTACATAGCAATCCTAGCGTTTGGTGAACCTCCCTTTGCTGTACCAGAAGCTACACCGTAGTAGGAAGCATTCTCCACGGCTGCTCCAGCTGCGGTGGAGGACACATGAGAGCCGTGACCGATCACATCCCTTGTGGTGAAGTACTCTGAATCATCATCAGGATTTTTGTAGTATCTTGCTCCAATTATCTTTCTGCATAAAAACAGGAATGTTTTAGCCTTAAAAAAGAAGTTGCTAAGAATATTCAGTACTTTAGTGTTTGAAAGGTTTTGAAAAAATATTAACCTGTTACAGTTAGAAGACTTAAAGTCATTTGCTTCCATGCATGTACCTTTCCACCGAGTTGGAATTGGACCCATGTCTTTGTCATTGAAGCTCTCTGATTCTGGCCATATCCCTTTTTTTTTTTTTTATTATATTAAACTCATATTTCCTTTTGTTTGTAAGCATATAAGGGATCCAATGAGTAAAAGGACTTTACCTGTGTCCAGAATTCCGATAATGCTATCATATGATCCATCTGAGGCTGATGAAGGTGGACTTGAATCGATCTTTACTGATGTTTGGTACTTGAGGAAGTCCCATGAGTGAGTTGTATGAAGCTGGAAGTTTGGATCAGGAAAAACCGAAACCACTCCCGGTTTCTTGGCTATGAACTTGGCCTCTTCTGCTGTTAAACGAGCTGCGAAACCCGAGAAACCATGTTTATATGTGTGGACGATATCGTTTGCTCTCCTACAACAACAAACCATAAAAGATCTCAGAATCCAAAAAAACAAAACTGTGTGTATGTAACACAGTACATATATTCAGTAGTGTATAACCTCTTAAACATGGTGTTTATGAGTATCTGAGCTCTATTAGCGTTTGAGGCAGAGGAAGCTGATCCCATGTACACGATGTAAACTTTATCACCATTTTTCGATCCAGCTTCGGTTTCTGTGGTAAATAAGATGCATAAGAGATGGAGAAGTAATAAAAAGGATGTGAAGAAGGTAATGGCTTTCATGACTTTGTAGTTTCCTAGTCACTTGAGGACTTATTCACAAACCACAACCCAAGAGAGGGGTATTTATAATGGTTGAGAGATTGTTGGAAGCTATAGATTGGAGCATTTTAATGCTTGAATTGCTTATCCCACTTTGAAGAATTGGTGGGTTTCTGAAATTGGGTAAAAAGTGGAGATTTAACATGCTAGTGATCGGACCACTATTATCTGTTTGAGTCATTACATCACTTCCACATTCTTTCCGAGGTTCCAAAGACTTCGAACAAAATGATTACTTAACACGTATTTACACATTGCAAGCCATTTTGGTTTGTTGGTGAAGAAGTTTTCTACTAATAAGAGAATTATTGATTAAGAATTAAAAAAAATTGTGAGATTTCTCTTCATTAACGCTTTCAGAGTATGAAGTTTACATATGTATTCATATAATGGTAATTATCAAGATGACTTTATATGTAAAAAAATAATTTCATAACAATAATTTGGGTCTATCAATAAAACTCGGAAAGGATTGGCCAATAAAAGGAGAGGGTGGTGCGGGCCTGAGTGTGTATTATCCAAAAATGAGATTTACATTCCGTTTTTATGGAATCCTCCTAGTACAAAGCATGCTTGTAGGCTTGTACTTTAATATTTAGTAACCAACAAAAAATATGATTTTAAAAATGAAAATTTATTGCCGACCTTCTTAGTGGCTCAGGGTGGAGTGCGCTCGTGCTCGTGCTACTTTGGGAAAGTATGTATTAGCAATATGAGTCATATATGCCAATAATAATATGCCATCGAATGATCTCGATCTTCAATTTTCCTTTCTTGTCTGTTGATGAAATTAGAAACCTTAGATGAGGTTTTAACTTTTAACTTTCAAGGAAAAATAGCTTTGTTTGGTCGGCTTGGGAACTGAGAAAGCCGAAAGAGACTAATGACAAAACAAATCTAAACCAGAATTTCCGAGTTAAAAAGTCGATTGGTTTAAATTTTTAGAAAAATGAAGTTGGGCTAGTCACAAGTCGTAAGCTCAGAAAGTCTTTAAAAGCCCAAATCAATTCTCATAAAAAGTAAAAAGCTCCGATGCCGGGAATCCAACTTTTACTCAAGAAATTTTCAAAACTATGTATGAATGATTTTTTTATCTTCTTGAATTTTTCTTATAAAGAATGTTGAAATGCTTTAACTTCTGCAATGTGTAGATATGTTCTGTAACCATATATGTTTTTTTCTTCATTTTAAGTGCAAAAATAATTTCATAATCTCCGCTAGACAATAAAGCTTTTGAGTATCTGAATTGTTTTCCTTGTTTGTCAATGGAGCAGGAAAGTCCGACAAGGAATGTAGTCATAGCTTGACGTCGAAGCTAAGTGTTAACGATGAGTACAAGGAAGCTTTCAGAACAAACTCCTACTTAGAGATTCGGACAAAAGCAGAAGATCAACTAGGCATAACATTCTGTAGCAAACTTACTTCTCCTTCTTCGACTTCTTCTCCTTCACCCTCAGATCTTAGCTTCCATTCACACTTCACCGATTACTTGCTCGAGCCTCCACAAGAAACTCTCGATGCTCTGATGCAAAGCTCGAGTTTCCACGATCTTCTAGTTACATTCTTCGACTTTAGTTCTGAAGCTTGTGACGTGTGTGAGTCTCTCCTTCAATGCATCCAACAAATCAAGATTAATCACAACAAGATCAAAAGAGTTATCAAGATTGGAAAAAGGGTTTGTAACGGTGCTAAAACCGCAGAATGTAGCCACGAAAAGCTCTGTGCTTTGATATTTCAAGAGCTTTCAAGATTCGCCTCGCTGAAAAACCCTTTATGGTGTATCATTAACGAAGCTCGGTTTCGTAGAGTTCACGATGCAAACTCCAATTTGCTTGCCAAATTAACAATGAAAAGGAGAAGCATCAGAAGAAAAATCAGGTTTTATAAATTCTGGAAGAAGCTAGGAGCTTATAGCCTAGTGATTTCTCATAGCGCTGTTGTCATTATATTGCTGATCATAGCTCTTCACAGCATCCTCGGCGTTTTAGCAGCTCCTGTGTTGCTCGGTTTATGCTCATTGGGTCTTTTGAGGAAGAAGAAATCAAAAAGAGACACGACTAAGAGTAAAACAGATACAACAGTAGAGAAGCTCGGGAAACAAATCGACATTGCAGCTAAAGGAATGTTCATATTGATAAACGATTTGGATACATTGAGTATACTTTCCGGGAGATTATGCGATGAGATAGAGCATAGAAAAACCATGGCCGCGATGTGCGCAAAGAATAGGAAGATGGAAGTGTTAAAGGAAGCATTGAGAGAGTTTAATGAACACGAGGAAAGATTCTCAGAGCAGTTGCAAGAGCTTGAAGAACATCTCTACCTTTGTTTCCACACTATTAACAGATCAAGAAGACTATTGTTAGCGCAAATCACGGGAATAAGTTATTGATTCTTTGATTCTTTTTGGTTCAATCAATATAATAAATACTTTTGTAGGGTTTATGAAATACTTATGATAAAATATAAAAAATGTAAGAATAATAATCTCTTCCAATGTTTTCTTTAATGATTCAAATTCAAATGAAACTGAGTCCATTTAAGTAAACTATTTATCTTATTGTTATGATTTTTTCTTTTTTGGTATTCTTTATCCAATCTTCTGAGTCTTGGCATAATTATTGCGGTTAGTCTGAAATCATATTCTTCATATTGAGAATTTGGTTCTAAGAACGTTCGAAAACAATGCATGTTAACATCATTAATAATTGATCCAAACTAAACCAAAATGCTCACAAGGAAATTGATCTCATTTTGTTAATCATTTATCGGAAGAACCGAATAACCAAATGTTCATCTATTAGTTATGACATATTTTATTAGTTCTTCAATATCTTTTTAAAAAGTACTGGTATTAGAATTGTACTTGGTAAACGCGTTTTGCTACGTAATCTTTTTGAGTTTTGAATCATTTTGTTGTTGTTGTTGAAGTTGAGTTTTGAATCATTAAAATACAATATATATATATATATATATAACCATTTCCTCAAATCAAGGGTCTTATCAGTTAACCGAAGACCCATTCAAACCAGAAAAAAAAGGCGGGCGGGTCGCTCCGGGAGAAAAGAAACAGACTCAAAGCGCGACCACTGCCAATAATGTTTTTTTCAGACCAATAAAAAAAACTTAAAACTGAATATTGGAAGAATAAGTCTGTCCAAAGGACCAAGAAGAAGGAACAACATTGAGAAAAACTCTTGTAGCACCATCAGTAGTTGTAATGGAGAAAGACAAAGATTGACCATCGAGATAAGCGTTTGATTGCCAATTAGCTCCCCAATTACGAGACATAGCTAACCAACCAGTCTTTGATCCTTTGATGGAGACAGATCTAATCGAACCTGCTCCTCCTACGTTAGATATGTTGACTAACTCGAAGTAGTCTCTTCCGTTTATTCTGAATCTCACTCCTCCTTTCTTCAGACAGCTTACTCTGTTTATCCAAGAACAAGAACAGAGACTTCGTTTAGAAATTAGAAGAATTGCATAAACACACCTAAACTTTCATATGATTCATTTCTGACCTTTGGAAAATGACGGGAACGATTCCTCCTCTGTAAATTCCAATCTTTTCCCAAGCGGGTTGTGCCATGTCGAAATGTTTAAGCGGCGGATTACACCATCCACCGTTGTTGTTAGGTAGAGCAAAGTTAGGTGGGCAGAAATTGGTGGCTGTGATAACTACAGAAGCTCCTTTCAAGCACCACCGTGAGTCCGCCGCATAATCACACGTTATCCTATAACATTCTCCACAAGAAGCTCCGTCGTTGAACAGAGCCGTGCTTAACGCCGCCGTCATTGTCCCGTATCCCGTCGAGTAAAGATCTCCATACCCACAAGCTCCTCCTGAAAAAAAACCAAAAAACAACATTCTGACTCCAATGGATTAGAATTGAAAATGAAGATATGTGTGTATGTTAAATTACCCATAGTTCCAGAAGCGTCACTTCCTCCATAGAATGTGGCGTGACCATTGGTTAAACCAGAAGGCTTAAACGCATCAACGGCAATAAAAAGGGTGGCTAAAAATGCTAAGCCAACTAGAGACTTTGCCATGACTATAATTTGTCGAAGAAGAAAGAGATTATGATGTTGTTGATGATGATGATCGAGTGAAGGAGAGAGAGTTGTTTAAATAAAGGTAGGAAGTGAGTGTAAAGTCTGTCTAGTTAGCAACAAAACCTTACATGTGGTCTTATCTTTATCTAGCCTGTGTATATCTTTATTTCTTTGTTTTTTGGGTAAATCTATTGCATGTTTATATTTGTCAGTAACAATATAAGTCCAAAAGGCAGTAGATCTGCAATCTCTGTTTCTAAGTTTATATTCCTCAAAAAGTTCGTTCGAATTTTAGATGTGGTTACACTAATATTGGTTTGAAGTTATATGTAATATTTTTCTGGATTTTTGATACACATGTTTATTGCAAAATATTAATCAGTGTGGTCAACAATACTAAAAACAATTAGAGCCTAAATATACATACATCTATTATTTAGATTAATATCTTGAAAGTAACATCAGAACAAAGAGAATAATCAGGGATAATAAGCGGTGGATTATATAATTTGTTCTTAAAATGAATAAAATAAGAAGAAAAGAAAGACAAAAGAGAGTTTTTTTGTTTATGATATGCAAAATACAATCATGTGCAGGTTGGTCTGTGCAGGTTCATCGGTCACAGACTCACATGCTCTCTTCTCCTACATTATTAGCAACATGCCAAATCGCTTTATTTTTCTTAATTGTTGTTATTTTCAGCTAATCGTCCCTCAAAACTTGGTTTCCAATCTAAGTTGAGGAAGATCACCGCCACTACGTTCGCCTTACTCACTTACATCAACCTCTTCTATCACTTGTTACAAAATCTAGAGTACTGTACCAAAAACAATTCCGCAGTGAAAAAAAATATGTATCCAACAAGTCTAAGTACTCGAGGACCTTGTTTAGATTTAATTAGAGTGTAAGAATATCTTAAGACACTACAAATTTAGTATGACAATGACATTGATTGTATGGTCTTTGATAGTTGGCAGTTGAGTTGTCAAAGTGCCCGAGGATTATTTTTACTGATTTTTGTCATTATTGAGAAATTAATGAATCAAAAACCAAATATCTACCATTAAAAGCATAACATGATATTGTTTTTGTTCAAGAAATTGACACCTATAGCTTGGCAGGAATAGACTAACGTATCAATTATTTAATGGTCATACACATGTCTTGTTTTTATTCTTCTGGTATTTATGAGTGTTTATCTATCATTTAATGGGGGTTTAAATTTGATGCATCGCCTGGAAATGATAGCATTTCACATGCAAATGTTCTAACAATGAGCCGACTAATAAAGCTAGCTAAAAGTATTCAGTTCTTAAAACGCAAAAATCTCCAAAACCCAGTAAACGAAGTTGAAAAGATCCCAATCTTCTGAAACCAACAATATAGATTTCTTTCCTAAAGTGAAACCAAAGTATTAAAAAGGTTCCGGAGGGTAAAAATCCTCAACAAAAACACTTAGAATGATGAGCAGAGTACAAAGTAAACTTGTGAGCAAAGGAAAGAGAGACAGATTGAGAGTAAACTCTAACAGAAAGAGATTTTACCTTTGTCTAAAAATCATCATCGTCTTCCTCGGCCATATGCTTAGCAAGCTCTTCTTCTTGTTGCTTCCTTTCTCTCCTCTTCTCATCACTCTCTTTCTCCTTGTGAGTGTTCGGAGGAAACCTCAAAGCTCTCACAGCTTCGTTATGCATGTTGAGGCAGAAAGCGATTCTTGAGTTGAATGCTGTCTGTGGCTCGTTGGTCGAATAGATGTCACCAGTCTCTTTGGAGACCATGCATCCGTTTTTGTGATCAATGGTTGCATCAATCGCTCCGTCGCGTATGGCCTTCGCCACGATGCTTTCCGCATCAGCCACAGGGTTTTCAGAGTTGAGTCTCAGCTTTTTAGCGACATCGGGAAGGGAAATCCTTGAGTAGGAGATGCTAATATTACGCAGACCAGTCCTGATGACATTGTGACGAAGTCTCACAATCAGGTTGTGTGTTCTGTCCTGAGCAAACGTGTCAGAGAACTTCTCCTGAACTGTCCTGAACAACTCCAAGTCCCCAATCCTCACAGCCTGCAAAATTGAAACAGATTAGTAACCGTAAGCCTCAGACTGGAAGTATCTTGTTGCAGCAGATATCACTAAAAGGCAACAGTATATAGTGAAACAGATCCCTTTTAGCCAGAAATTGTATTCTCTCCATAATTTGAGCCGCAGAAAACAACAGCAGCGAAAAAATGTGTCACAAGAGACCCCAGAGAGGTTGTAACAGAGGAGTAATGTATAGGCCAACAAGTGAAATTAGTAAAGAGGCTTAAAAATAGAGGTGAAGTAGCTCATGCTAATACCAGTGTAGTTATCTGCTACTAATAAAATTTAAATAGGTCACAGCAGCAAGATTATGAAGGTGGACTCACATTAGTTAACTCAAAGTAAGGCCTAAGGGCCTTCTCCATCCCCTTTTGAGTGAAGATGGAGCGTTCTGGTATCTCTCCCAGCAGAAGACGAACCAGAATCGCCCACTTATTACACTGAATTCTGAAGCCCAGAGCTGCTATAGGAGCTTTCCTGGCAGCCTGAAGGAGACTCTCTTTCGCATCAGTGTACTCCAGCTGAATCGTTCGGATCTTCCCGAGGTAGAACAAGTACCTACAAAACTGTAAAGTACATTGTTTGAGACTAAGTCTTCTTGCTTAGAAGAAAATTCTCATATGAAGCAAAAAAAAACACAGAATATATTGATAATAATGGCAAGAGGCAGTGTCAGAAGTATAAACGAGAGAACAAAATGGAACACTTCAAGAAAGTTGGAACAATGATTAGGGATAGAAAAGAAAAACAGAAGAGCCTCCCTAGTAGTAAATATGACTGAAAATGGAATAATGTTATCGCAAATGGAGGATATATTTCTCTGGACAGACTGCAGAAGTAGCATAGGAGGTATTATACATATATATAGAATCTAGAGCACTGCCATAACTAAGAGTATGAAAGTATAAACAAGAGCTACCTGTTGGTTTGAATGTGCTTCAAAACGTGGTGCCTTTGATCTTAGCTTCTCTGCCTGGTCGTACAGGTTGTAATGCAAGTAGTTACGAAGCAAGAGATTCAGAAGTGTTTCCTGCATTCAAAACGATATTTTTGAGTCAGAGGCAAGTAAAAGTTTCACAGTAATGAATATGGACTGCATGAGCTAAACAAAGACATACCTGACCCAACTCATCATGACGTAGAGTTGCAGAATGATGCAGGGCAAGGAGAGTGCTGCAAGCAGAAATAATCAACAAGATTACTAACTGATTAAGATGAGTGTAGGACCAAGTACAAAACTAAAACAATCAGTCTTTGAGCTACTTACCCGCGAATTTCAGCAAGATCACCGGTTTGCTCGTAGCTCAGGGAATAGTAAAAATAAAGTCTTGAGGCAATCACATCAATGGTTCTTCTGTTCACGTTCTTGAGACGGGCAATGCTCGCTGAGGAACAAGCTTTGGCCTAAGAAATGATAAAAGCATTCCATGAAACTAAAACCACAAGAGAAAAGTAATTCATGAAAAAACCCAAAAGAGGTAGCAGCAGTAACCTCGTTGTACTTTTTCTGATCAATCAGAAACAGAAGAACAATGAAGTAGCAGTAAATCTCAAGCTCTGCAGGTAGGTGCTTAGAAGGAGCAGCTTGAGTAGCAGATGAAGCTGTATCAACTTCCATGTCATGTTCGTCACCCTAAAACCATTATAAGTTCAATATCTCAGTCTCTAAGCTAGTTCTATTTCTGAGAACTTGTCGTGCTAATAAAACCAAGTATATAAAGAAATCAAAGTGAAGAACTTAAAACCCATAAATACCTTAGGAACAAAGGAAGAAAGGCGAGAGTGGGCTTCGGATCCTGGAACCAAAGCGAAATCCAGGAATGAAGAGAGCACAGAGCCGGTGAGTTTTCGCCTAAGGCCTATAGTGAGACGCACAGCACGAGCAATACGACGAACCTCCTTCGTATACGAACCAGTATCGATCAGTGCAGCAATCTCCTTCAAATCTGGTGGAAAAAAAAAGAAAAAGAAGAATACCAAAATGTTGTAAAAACCCAGAAGAAACTTAAGCAAATAATCGCGAATTGAAGCGTATAGATCGAGATTTACGCTGCATCGTGGAGGTAGAGGAAGAGATGATCGATTGAGAAGGGGTCTGGTTATCTTTCATCTCCACGTCCTGAGTCATCTTGCCCAAATCTCGGTACTCTTCACAAAGACAAAAGAAGGTTAGGGTTTTTGCAGAAGTTGCAGCTAATCCGGTGAGACTTTTACGGATTCGATTGAAGTTTCTAGCAATTAGTTGAACGAAAAAGACAGAGAGAGAGCTTACTAAGTTGACAGAAGGAAATTCGCCGAGGAGAATGCCGATGATGGATCAGATTTGAAGAAGAGCTGATGTTGCTGCTGGCTAAGACTCTTTTCTTTCGCAAGTATTTTTCTTTTGGTTCAAGACAGCTTTTTTAATAATATTTATTTATATTAATTATCATACAAACAAAACAACAAAAGTCGTTGTAGTATAGTGGTAAGTATTCCCGCCTGTCACGCGGGTGACCCGGGTTCGATCCCCGGCAACGGCGATTAAATTTTTTGGCCCCTCGACCTTTATTCCGGGCTTAGTTTGCTCCCTTAATTCGTAGGCCTTCCTAAAATAGCCCAACACATAGTCCTCATATTGGGTTTTATTCTCAAAAGGATGTTGTGGGTTACAGTTTTATCCTTATTAAGATATAATAACATATGGTATGGAACGGATATAACAATCATATTGATAAGAATCACTTCTTGGTAAAAGCTTTCAACAAAGTTGTTCGTGCGAGTAAATCGATACAATAACATGAAAAATTGGAAAACTGTTAGAAGGAACAAAAACTGGAAACATCCAAAGACGACGTCTATAAAAAAATGAACATATATATATAACCTAAAGCGACATGAACGAGAGTAGTTTTGAATTAGACAGATAAACAAAAAGAGATTTAGAAAATCCATTCAACGACTCCAATCACTTAAGCAGCAGCCTGAATCGGTGGTCCATTAGATCTGTTGAATCCACCACGGCCTCCTCCTCTACCACGACCTCCTCTTCCACGGCCACGTCCTGTTCCAACAATTTTTTTTACACTTAGAAACTCATGACACGTTGGTCAACATTATATATATAGAGAACACATTAGTGTTTAAAAGATATCGTACCACGACCCTGAGGAGGAGGACCATCATATCCATGATCCTGAGTAGGAAGAGCGTTGTATCCTTGGTCTCCTCCATCATTTTGTGCTTCATAGCAAGGTTGAGGACCACTGTAACCTCCTCTTCCACGTCCTCCTCCTCTGCTGCGGTTTCTTCCTCTAGCATATGACCGCTCAGGCTCCATACCTCCATCATCATGCTCATTGTTCACATATCCATTTCCTGGTTAATATGAAAAAAAGGAAAAGAAAAAGCACAATCCAATCAAATCCTCGTCCACACATCAGATGCAAAAGCTAACGTGAAACTAGGACTTTGGATAGCAATTTTACCTCTGCCACCTCTTCCCCTTCCTCCATTATCATACTCAACGTTAACATATCCATTTCCTGGTAAAGCCGAGAAAGGAAATAAAACAATTCAATCAACACCATATCCACAAATCACATGCAAAAGCTAATGGAAAGAAACTTGCTAAAGCAATCCTACCTCTGCCGCCTTTTCCCCTTCCTCCATCGTCATGCTCAGCATTCACATATCCGTTTCCTGGTAAATCCAAAAAGAAAAAGCACAAACCAATCAAACCTTATTCGCAAAGTGAAACTAAAATTTTGTAAAGAAAATAACTAAAGCAATCCTACCTCTGCCGCCTCTTTCCCTTCCTCTTCCTCTTCCTCTGCCTCTTCTTCCTCTGCCTCTCGGTGATCCCTCTACAAAAAATAGATTGATTAGAAAGTTAAAAAAGTCAGCCAGGCAGAAATATTGAAAACGACCATTAAGTGTGTTTGTAAATACCTCGTCCTTCATGATCAACCTCAGCTAGTGGCTTCACCATCTCAATAGGAATTGGACATTGGTACCTGTAACGTCATTTAATTGATATTTTAGCATTAACAGACAATGTACCTCTCAAAACAGACTACTGCTTGAGACAGACTACTAAAGAACCAAAATCCCAGATAAGAAAGTGGACCATGAATATAAAAACAACAAGCCCAAGAAACTCACCCAACTGAGGAAGTATTCAGCTCCAACTTCGACAGTGTTATGGTTATCATCGACACATGCCTTGTAGTCTCGATTCTTCAAAAGAAAAGAGTAAGGTAATAAATAACAGGTGAAGTAACAAAATTAAAAATACAACATGGTAATTATGTTCCAGAGCACAATTAAAACATCATCAATTAACACTTACGGAAGAAGGCCTTCCTCTAGAGGTTCCCAGGTATCTGTTATGTCCGTGGATCCAATAGATGTGCTCTGGTGAAGCTCAGGAATCCTTCTCTGCATTGAAGATTACAAAAACATTTTCAGATACAATAGAAACTTCTTGTGTTCTGGAAGGGACAAAAACCAAAAACATACCTTAATCAGCTCAACAATGGTCACACTCTTATTGATAGCTCTTCCCATTGCCTTGAAAACAACTTCATTCGCCCCTTTTTCCTATAAGAAAACAAAACATTCCATTATAAGATAACAAAATAAATTCTTACTAAGAATCCAAACCAAAGACCACAATAAATTGATTTGATACAAATCACAATATGCCAACATATTTAAAAACAAAATCATCTAACCACACCACAATTGACATAACTAATAGTAGTACACAAAATTAGAAAACAGTTACTCAGTAATTTGCACTTTCAGAAAACAAATTCATGTTTAAGTTTCCTACTAAATATGACACGAAACCGTAAGAAATTAATCTATGCAGCCAAATGCATCCAAGAAAAAAAAAAAACAAAAACGCCATTCCCAGGAAACATAAATGCTACTGGATGATTTAAAATCGGACTTATGAACTTCAATTCCAATGTATATATCGTCTATAACATAGATTACCAAAATCTCTTCTCTCCACCAATTCAAACAGTAGCAGAACTATTCAAAAATCAAAGAAAAAACCGAATATACCTGAAGAAGAGTCATCGCATAGGTGATGTAGTTTCGCGCCCTACCCATACTGGTGATACGAATCTCATTCTCAGCAATCGGCGTAGCAGCCTTCTGCTTCACAACTCTCTGATACATATCCATCTGATTAAATAAACCGCCAAACACCGAAAGCAACAAACAAAATCAGAAGAGCTCTTCTCAAAAACGCAAAAACAAGCGATGAAACTAAGGGTTTTCGTTCACGAGGTTCATTGAACCATAAATATGAACACTAAGAATCAGGTTTTTTTCTCGTACTCCTCACAAATCTCTTGAATGATTACCTTGTGCGACTGTTCTGGTTAGATCTTCCGGAACCCTAGAAGATTCGGATAAGAAGAAATTGTTGTTTTGCCCAGGAATTGGACGAGAGCACTATTTGATACCGTTTCGTTTTCGTCTTTCACGCGAGTTTTTGGTGCAGGCGCCTCTCTCATATATAAGAGCCGCACAACTTCTCTTCCACACACCCATGCACCAGTGAACTGCCCTAATCGATTTCCGGTTCACAATTTTGACTTTAAACCGGTTCAAACCAAACCGACAATAAGACCATTAGTAGAAATAGACAATGAAATTAATCTTGTCATATATTCAATTTTTTTAAGGATACGATTAAATAAACTATTGATCAACCAACCATTTTCTTTATACTATCGATATTTTCAAACTTTATACAATCACTAATAAGGATCCGCCCAATAGACGGGTTTCTTAATTTTAAAATAAATTAGATATAAACAAATTAATTAAATTAAATATTTATGGTTAAAGATATATCTTAAATTATTTTAGGAAAAAAATAGAAAAAATGTTTAGTTAGAAAAAGTAGTTATTTTACAAATATTTTTTCACATAAATAAATTAATTTAACTTTCTATATTAAAATTTTATTATTAATATATTTAAATCTATATCAAATCTAGTAGCTTTTGGTTTCATTTTATTTTTTATTTTTCTGACAACTGTATAAGATAAGTTTGGACAAAATATCTAAAACCCGAGTAACCAAACCGAATCTAACCCAAAAAGAGGTACCAACCTGTCAAAAATGCGAATGGATCCTTTACTCATATATCTGAAAGACCAAACCCGAATCAAACCAAAAACCAAATTGATATCCGAAATATTTGATATACAATTATATACCCAAAAATATTAATTGTATTAAATTATTTAACCTAATTATCGTACAATTACAAACCAAAAAATATCAATTATTTTTATACTTAAATAAGTAAAATACCCAAAATTAACAAAAAAATATCTGAAAGTTCATAGTTATATTTGTAAAAATTTCACCAATTTTTCATTTATTTTTTCTGATATTTTTTGTGCCGAAACTTTACTCAAACTTGGAACAACATAAACAAACAAAAAACTATAAATACTTGAATGGGTCATAGGTCTCTAAACCCGAAAACTCAAAAAAGTGAACTAACTCCGAATGCACAGGTCTAGTGTGAAATATGAAAAAACGAATCCGGTAACCGGCAGTTATGTTCTCGCTCATATGTATGCGATAAGTTTTTCTGGTAAGATCTTCGGTTTCACTCTGAAAATTTTTGGTTTAGATCTTCAATCGGTTCTAAACCGAATATCTTTTTTCTCGCACGTTCACTCGCCAAAATCCTTCACAATTCCTTGAAATTTTATAAATTTATTGGAACTTAAATAGTATAATAATATAAAAATCTAAATTTGAAAAATGTTTAAATTTAATTGAAATAAAAAGATTTAACATATATTAGAAAAATAGAATTAAAAAATTATCCACTTTATTATTTAAGTTTTTTCTTTGATTTTCCTTTTTAATTAACAAAAACAAAATTAACATAATTTCTTTGACACGTGCCATAGTCTTATCGACCAACCGACACGTGTTATGAGCTTATGAATTATAATTTTGGACACGTGTCGATCTCTCGTAAGTGCAACCCAACTTTATATAATAAGATTTGTTATTTTTTGTTATTAATAGAAAACTAATAATGCTAAGAAACATATTCACATTCACATGTCATCATTTATATGTAGGTAATTTTTCATTCTATAAAGGGAGGATTAAAGTAGAAGTAGAGAATTTAGGAGAAAAACACATGGATAAAACTTGCATTCAAGCCAATTTAAACATACAGTAACTTGAATTTCGTAGAGTATTTATTTTATAGACAAGATTATGGAGAAGTACAAATATATGTATATATATTAGGTGTGAAGTTTGGCACAAGATAGAAAGAACTACTAATAAGATGGTTGCGTGAGGAATGAAAGAAAGGTGTCTCGTATGTCTACTTCTTGTGGTTTAACCAGGGGATCAATGGTGTTTCTCCATTCTTCAAAATCCATGGGAGAACCAGCACCAGGCAACTCGAACCCATTCACGTAGAAGGTTGGAGTCGCAGAAGCTCCTCTTGAAACGCTATACTGTAAACAGAACAAAAGCAGAGCAATTATGAATGGACAACATTTATTAGGAAAGCTATAATGAGTAATGACAGAAGGTAAGGCAAGCTACGGAATCCAAAATTCATCTACTGCACACTAAGATAATAGTGAGTATGCAGTGAAGGATCCATACCAGTCTATTTGGTTATCTAGTTGACGATATGAGCACAGAGGAGAAAAATCGAATAAGCCAATTTTAATTTCTGGACTAGTGAAAGATGTTAATCTATGTAAAACTGAGAAGGGGGGAAAGCTGAAGGGATCACCTTGAAGGAAACCCTAGTGGCAAGATCAGATCTTGAGCTGCTGAAGCCAGATTTAAGTAGAGAATGATATGAGTTTCCCAATGTAACTGTACCGAGCTTGATTAATTTGTCCACAACTTCAGGTCTTGACATAAGTTGTGTTTGCGAGTTGTAAAAAAATGCCTGTTTGATACAATTTCAATGAAACCATATTACTGATCATCTAAACAAACATATCAAACCTACCAGACAGAGCGAAAATGGAGTAACAGAACCGCCGATATACAAATTCTCTTGTTCGATACACTACCTGATGCTTGAAGATTCCTTCAAGCAAATTGAATGTGGCATTGGCGTCTAAGGTATTAACGATGTGTAAGGCCCGAGATGCTACAAATGCATTGTCATGAAAGCTGCAAAAAATCAAAAGCAAAGGCTTCATCACACAAGAATGAAACATTTTGCATGCAACAGATATGTCAACATGATCAATATCTGCTACTTTCTCAAAACTACTTATCAACTGAATTTACTACAGATATTCATGGCGTGCGCAGATTCAAAAGGGAAATCAACAAATCAATGAACATCGAACAGCTAATTCTCAATCTAGCTAAGAAATTGAAAACTCAAAAATTAAATCAGAAGAAAGAGAAATCAAACACTGACGGTAAAGGAATGAGGTGAAGAGTAAGAGCAACACGAGATCCATAGTGATCAATCGCTAGCTTTAGCGGCTCCCAAGCATCTCTACAATCCGGGCAAACCGGGTCAAAATAGGCCTCGATAAGTATTGTATCCGGTTCGATCTTCCGACCCGGTGGGTAAAAGAATCCATCACGCTTCGCCGGAGGTATTAACTGCGCTTGTACAAGTGTTCCGACGAAGAAGACAACGAACACTAAAGCCGTTCGAATCATCATCGCTTTCACTCTCTCTCTCTGGATCGATTTTTCTGAGAGGAGATTAAAAAACTCGAAGAAGGTAGAATCAACGGCCAGAATTGCTCGGCCAAGTCATTCATCTGCAACCGTTGATTTCGAGGTGACGTGGACAACTTATATAAGTAACTGAAGTAGCGGGAATTTTTTTTTTTTTTTCTGAGTTAAGCAATGACAACAAAACAACTTCTTCCATTGGTAGAGAAAATCCCTCAATCGATCGTTGGATTCTTAAAATCGTCTTCATCTATTTGGTCTTCTTCATTATCGAAGACAACACAAGCTCATGCTCAGATACTCAAATCCGGAGATCAAAACGATGGCTATATCTCTGCCAAACTCATTGCTTCATACTCAAATTACAATTGCTTCAACGATGCTGATCTCATCTTGCAATCGATTCCGGATCCCACTGTTTACTCATTCTCTTCTCTTATATACGCTTTAACTAAGGCTAAGTTTTTCACACAATCGATTGGCGTGTTTTCTCGGATGTTCTCTCATGGGTTGATTCCAGACACTCATGTTCTTCCGAATTTGTTCAAGGTTTGTGGTGAATTATCAGCTTTTAAAGCTGGTAAACAGATTCATTGTATAGCCTGTGTTTCGGGGTTGGATATGGATGCGTTTGTTCAGGGAGCTCTGTTTCATATGTACATGAGGTGTGGTAGGATGGGAGATGCACGCAAAGTGTTCGATGGAATGTCTGACAAAGATGTTGTGACTTGCAGTGCTTTGCTTTGTGGATATGCGCGAAAGGGTTGCTTAGAAGAGGTGGTTTGTATATTCTCTGAGATGGAAAGTTTAGGTATTGAACCGAATATTGTGTCTTGGAATGGTATTCTTAGTGGGTTTAATCGTAGCGGGTATAACAAGGAAGCAGTGATAATGTTCCAAAAGATGCATCATTTGGGGTTTTGGCCTGATCAGGTTACAGTTTCATCTGTTCTTCCTTCAGTTGGAGACACAGAGAATCTGAATATGGGGAGGCAGATTCATGGATATGTGATTAAACATGGTCTGCTCAAGGATAAATGTGTGATTAGTGCTATGATTGATATGTATGGGAAATCTGGACATGTCTATGGAATCATACAACTTTTCGATCAATTTGAGATGATGGAGACTGGGGTATGTAATGCGTACATTACAGGGCTATCGCGAAATGGTCTTGTTGACAAGGCACTTGAAATGTTTGAGCTATTCAAGGAGCAAAAGATGGAGCTTAATGTCGTGTCATGGACTTCAATCATAGCTGGGTGTGCGCAGAATGGGAAAGATATTGAAGCCTTGGAACTGTTTAGAGAAATGCAGGTTGCAGGGGTGAAGCCAAACCGTGTAACAATCCCTTCAATGCTTCCAGCGTGCGGAAATATTGCAGCTTTGGGTCATGGGAGATCGACTCATGGATTTGCAGTACGGGTCCACCTTTTGGAGGATGTTCATGTAGGGAGTGCTCTGATTGACATGTATGCCAAATGTGGACGAATCAACATGTCTCAGATTGTCTTTAATATGATGCCTACAAAAAACTTAGTCTGCTGGAATTCTTTAATGAATGGATATTCGATGCACGGGAAGGCCAAGGAAGTCATGAGCATATTTGAATCTCTTGTGAGAACCAGATTAAAACCAGATTTTATCAGCTTTACAAGTTTATTATCAGCATGTGGTCAAGTAGGTTTAACCGATGAAGGACAGAAATATTTCAGCATGATGTCAGAGGAATATGGGATTAAACCAAGGTTGGAACATTATTCTTGCATGGTAAACCTTCTTGGACGCGCAGGCAAGTTGCAAGAAGCATACGATTTGATAAAGGAGATGCCTTTTGAACCAGACTCCTGCGTCTGGGGAGCTTTGCTAAATTCTTGCAGACTTCAAAACAATGTAGATTTAGCTGAAATCGCAGCAGAAAAGCTTTTCGATCTAGAACCCGAAAACACAGGGACTTATGTTCTCTTGTCCAATATATACGCAGCTAAAGGCATGTGGACAGAAGTAGACAGTATTAGAAACAAGATGGAGAGTCTGGGACTGAAGAAGAACCCGGGATGCAGCTGGATTCAAGTGAAGAACAGAGTGTACACGCTTCTTGCTGGTGACAAGTCGCATCCGCAGATAGATCAAATAACAGAAAAGATGGATGAGATTAGCAAAGAGATGAGAAAATCGGGTCACCGCCCAAATTTGGATTTTGCTCTGCACGATGTGGAGGAGCAAGAGCAAGAGCAGATGTTATGGGGACATAGCGAGAAACTAGCAGTAGTTTTCGGTCTCCTAAACACACCAGACGGTACACCACTTCAGGTTATAAAGAACCTTAGGATATGCGGCGATTGCCATTCAGTCATTAAATTCATATCGAGTTACGCAGGTAGAGAGATTTTTGTTAGAGATACAAATAGGTTTCATCATTTTAAAGATGGAATTTGTTCTTGTGGAGATTTCTGGTGATACTAAGAGAAACATGTCTCCTATTGTTTTATCTATATACAAATGTCCTGGATCAGTTAAAAAAGCTTATAATGCTTTATAGAACCAAATAAATTTATAGAATCTTGGAGGGCGTAAACTCAGATAAGTCTCGGACACTACTGATCAAAGATGGGGTTGACCACAAAACTGTCCAAGTGTTAGCTTCTATATCACACACATGAAACAAACCTATTCTATCCTCCTTGTAGGTCTTCACCACAAGATACTTACCATCGTACGCAATCATGTGCCAACGTTCACGGTTTGTTCCATTCATATATATGTTCTCCTTCTTAATCCGCTTGGTGAGTGTCCACTCGGATTCCATCAGGAAAATGATATGAGTAATATGTAAACTGAAATTGTTTCTGTCGTCCATGATATAAGGTGAGGCGATTGATCTTATCGCCCCTGGCTAAAAGCAGGCTCATATCATTTTCCTGATGGAATCTGGAAGGAATTAGTCGTGCTTGCTCTGTCTCGGGATTGAAAGCTATGATGCTTCCGTCATCTCTCAACCAGTGAAAGAGTGTCGTCCAAGTAAATAGGTTTCATCAGCAGATCACTTTTTGAGCTAGTGGTGATGGTTGTTTTCGATAATCTCCAAGAATCTCCGTCGCTGATTTCGAATCCGTACACCATCTCCATCTCGAGTATGCAGAAGATCTTGAATCCCGTGGTGGTTTGATTTCGATTTACCACGAAACCAACGCACATGGCTCTCTTCATATGGAGTATGTTAATTCCTGGATAACAAGCTTCTTTATCTAATATCTTATCACCACCAACTATCTTAGCCACAAGCTTTGATCCAGAGTGATCAAGGATTCGAAACCTCTTTGTGGCAGGATTTGCAATGAAGAGGCGATCAATGTACAGTAGGAGAAGGCTGGAGCATGAGCCAAAAGTGTAACAATCCTTTCAAAGTTGTAACTCATTTCCCGGTGATATAGAATAAAAGAAACAGCAGAGGGTATGGGTGCCATCGTTGAAAAGGTTAAACAAACTAGGTCTGGCCCAGGAAAAGAATTTATCAAATTTTGGATCAGATAGATACGCGTGAAAAGATTTATTCGTGCATTGTATCATTACCAGAGATTTGGGTTCCATTTTGAAAAGAATCTCGTCTAGGAGATCCAAAGGTAATTCATTCATAATAAGAGATGATTAAAAAAAAAGAGTGATGAATCAAAAGTGAGAATCTCCCTACTAAACTTCTGTTTTGCTTGTTGATTGAGATTATTTTACTGATGAAGTTGTTATATAGATAACAAACTATAGCTTCAACCAAAGAAAAAGGGTAAAAGTGAATTTCATTTAATAAATGATAAAGGCAAGACAATTTCACCTTTTTTTTAGCAGAAATAAAATTTATTAAATTTTGATGGATTTTGAAATAAAGTTTAATATTTCAATGGTCTTTGATGAAATCATTAAAATTCAAAATATTCTATATTTATAGTTTTTTAGATGGCAAAATATTTTTTTATGATAATTCAAAAGATTTTATTCTTATTTAGATTGAAAAAAATTTATTAGTTACTAAGTTCAACCAAATGTCAAAAAAAAACATAATATCCACTACTAATAACATTGGATGCAAAAGGTCAATTCAATCAAAGTTCGTCAGGATTTATTGTTATGAGTTACAAAGATAGCATTTGTTGTTATGGAGATTTCTGGTAACATTTTCGGAATTTTGTTATGAAGTTTTTGGATCATTTTGTTATAAAAAGGTTTGTGTCAATTTCACCAACGAATTCTAGCATGACAAAAAAAAAGTAACAATCAATTAAAGTAATGAAATGCAAAAAAAAAAAAAACAATCTCACCATTATAAGAAAAATTTATTATAAATAATTTATTATATTTTGATGGATCTGGAAATAAAAATTTAGATATATTTAGTGTCTTTAATGAAATCATGAAAATTCAAAAGATTTTATATTTAGTTTTTTTTTTTTAAGATTGCAAAATAGTTTATTTTGTTATTAAGCTCGCAATGAGCATATAGACTTTTATCCGAGTTAAGAGATTTGATAAAACAACACGGGAAATATCTTCTAGCATGCACCACCAATAACTTTTCCCCATTTCATAAGCCCTCCCCTCGATGAACTTAGTTACGATGAATTTTATAGCAGAACCTAAGGCATTTTCACAGATGACAAGTTAAACATTTTTCCAAATAATACCATGCACTACCAGCCATGAGCCACCCTTTTCCAGATATTTTGATAATGCGTCGTCACTTGGCAAAAACACATTGGAAGTCATCATAAGCTCTTCGGGACGGGAGGTCAAAGCGGTATATGAACTACGAAGAATAATTGGTCTATGAAGAAATATAAAATAACTGCTTTATAGTTGCCAAGAAGGATGAAGTTTTCAGAAAGCCCGTCTAGCTCAGTTGGTAGAGCGCAAGGCTCTTAACCTTGTGGTCGTGGGTTCGAGCCCCACGGTGGGCGCTTTATTTTTATCTCAATTTGTAAAAAGCTCTTTAAAAAAAAAAAAAAAAAAAGCTCACAAATAAAAATATCTCCAGTAAAAGGAGAAACAAAAACTTTCGCTCCGAAAATAATAATTTTAGAGTTTTAGGGAAATGGACAAATAATTAGATGTCAGATATCGTCCAACCACGTTTTCACAGAGCCACAGCATTATAATTCATAAGTTGAACAACATTCACAAAAATCTCTCGTCTCTTTGAATCTATTCGTTTCCAGGTACGTGATTTCTTCATCAGATCTTTCCTCAGAGTTCGATTGTATCTTCCTCTTCTTCATATCTTCTTCACTTTCACGGACTCTGAGTTGTATATTATTGGATCGAATTTTCAATTGATTTTCGTTTCATTTTGATATTAATTTGTTCCCGCTCGCTTTGTGACTTTTTTTTTTCCAGGCTTGATTTGATTTTGATCTGTGACAATGGGAATGGACATGGAGGAAGGAACTCTCGAGATCGGAATGGGTAAGTCAAATCATGGATGGATCATATCTATTCTTCGGTTTTCATCTTTTCTCTACAAAGTTTGTTGACTAATAAATAACAGATCAAGGATATGACATTATTGGTTTGGGTTCGAATTTGCAGTTTAGAAGTTACTTCGGAAGAATCTCATTTAGTGAGCGATCTAGGTCAATCTTATTGAATATAAGAATAAGAATTTCAAATTGCTTATTGATTTTGGTTACAGTTTAATTAGTTGTTAGTGTTGCTCATAGTTCAGGATTTCTCTAATAAATACTTGTTTCTCTTGCTTTGTTTTGATTAACTAGTCGTTTCTACTTTCATGTGGCTGATTTTATGATTTCCCTTATGTACTACGGTTTTTATATTTTTAAGAGACTGATTTGAGAATCTTTGAATTGTAGAATATAGAACTGTCTCCGGTGTTGCGGGACCATTGGTCATCCTTGACAAAGTGAAGGTAGAAAACGAGAAGCTTTCACATCGAACAGAATCTTATTTTTTCCTGTTATAAGGAAATTGACTGTAAATATTTGTTGGACTTGGACTGTGTATATCAGGGTCCAAAGTATCAGGAGATTGTTAATATTCGTTTGGGAGATGGATCAACAAGACGTGGTCAGGTCTTGGAAGTTGATGGGGAGAAAGCAGTTGTCCAGGTTAATGATTTTGAATGTTGATTTAAACAATATTTTGTTTGAATCTAGGTGTAAAATGCACTATATGCTCATGCTTAGAGGTCACTGTCCTTAATGATTTATTCATCTAAGGGTTTCAGGTTTTTGAAGGAACATCTGGAATCGACAACAAATTTACCACCGTTCAATTCACTGGAGAGGTGTTTACTATAAAGCCTTCTTTTCTTAAGCTTTTGGCAGATTAATTAAAAATTTTGGTTGGCAGTATTCTGAAAACTGAGGATGCTTGCTTACATTTTTTTTCTTTTCCTTCTTTTTTTTTGTCATTGGTGTGTGTTTCAGGTACTGAAAACGCCTGTGTCACTGGACATGCTTGGGCGCATATTTAACGGCTCAGGAAAGCCAATAGATAATGGCCCTCCTATTTTGCCAGAGGCTTACCTCGATATTTCGGGTGAGTGTTGATTGCATCATTTTGTGATATCTGAAGAAACATTTTTGTCTGTTTTTAATTATTTTGGTGGATAAATATTTGTAGGAAGTTCAATCAACCCCAGTGAAAGAACCTACCCTGAAGAGATGATACAAACGGGGATTTCTACCATTGATGTCATGAACTCCATTGCTCGTGGACAGAAGATTCCTCTTTTCTCTGCTGCTGGTTTACCTCATAATGAAATTGCTGCTCAAATTTGTCGTCAGGCTGGTCTTGTTAAGCGGTTGGAAAAGACCGAGAACCTAATTGAGGTAATCATTTACCCCATTACCACCACCACTATAGTATTTCTGTGTTCCAAGGATCATGCTGACGTGTAAAGGTCTGTGTGTGCACATTCATTTTCTAACTAATGTTGAAGAATTTAAGTAACTCTACGAATCAGTGGTACATGTAAAGGGTTATATTTTGTGATGCCATTGACTTTCATAATACTCAACTTCTGTGAAGATTTGATATAGCAGTCTCTGAATTCCCCTGTAGTTTTATTTACCTTGTAAAATCCTTCATCATTTCCATTGTGTTTTTGCAGGATCATGGAGAGGACAATTTTGCAATTGTTTTTGCAGCTATGGGAGTAAACATGGAGACTGCTCAGTTCTTCAAGCGTGATTTTGAAGAAAATGGATCCATGGAAAGAGTTACCCTTTTCCTGAACCTGGTAATTTTACTTCTAGTGACTTATAATGCTTCTTGTCTTACTTCTTTTAGTAATGTTATTTAACATCAATGATGGATTGACCTTTATTCTGCATTCCACTCGAACAGGCCAATGACCCAACCATTGAGAGAATTATCACTCCTCGAATTGCCCTCACAACCGCAGAATACTTGGCGTATGAATGTGGGAAGCATGTGCTTGTTATATTGACAGACATGAGTTCTTATGCAGATGCTCTTCGTGAGGTAATGACTTTCACTGGTATTTGTGTCTTGTCCCATGATTCAAAACTTGATTTAGGTGTTCGGAAAAAAAAAAAAAAAACGGGGAAATGTAGGTTTCTGCTGCTCGAGAAGAAGTTCCTGGAAGACGTGGATATCCAGGTTATATGTATACAGATCTTGCAACTATCTATGAACGTGCAGGGCGTATTGAAGGAAGAAAGGGTTCCATTACCCAAATCCCTATCCTGACTATGCCCAATGATGGTGAAAAATCATATCTTTCTTGGATTCTCTACACATTATATATTTTTTGATTGAACAAATCTCATAATATCTCTTGTTATTGAAACTCAGATATCACTCACCCTACTCCGGATCTTACTGGTTACATTACTGAGGGTCAGATATACATTGATAGGCAACTTCACAACAGACAGGTACAATAAGCTTTACTCTTTTTGCAGATCTCTCATTATAATCTTTTGCTGATTCATAAGAAAAGTTTTCTCTGATTCTGTATTGTTTTCTTCCCTAAAACAGATATATCCACCTATTAACGTGCTTCCATCACTTTCTCGATTAATGAAGGTAGCCTAGCGAGTCTATTATACCCTTATGTATTGAAATATACCATAACTTATTAGCTTAATCATTGTTCATTCTACAGAGTGCTATTGGTGAGGGAATGACTCGCAAAGACCATTCTGATGTGTCCAACCAGGTTCGGTTCTGTACCTATATAGAACCTTACTTGACTAAAGTAGCTCACATATTAATATAGTATCAAACCAATTGACAATATTCTCTTTACGGTCAGCTATATGCCAACTATGCAATCGGGAAAGATGTTCAGGCCATGAAAGCTGTTGTTGGAGAAGAAGCTCTTTCTTCTGAGGATCTGGTACAACTCTCTGACTTCATCATATTCATGTTCATATCCAAATACTCTCAAACAATAATTACTCACAAAAATAACTTGTGTTGTGTGTTTGTAGCTGTATCTAGAGTTTCTGGATAAATTTGAGAGGAAGTTTGTGATGCAAGGCGCATACGATACAAGAAACATCTTCCAGTCACTTGACTTGGCCTGGACACTGCTCCGTATCTTCCCACGTGAGCTTCTTCACCGTATTCCGGCCAAAACACTTGATCAATTCTACAGCCGAGACTCCACAAGTTAAAGCCTTTTAAAACAACCTCTATATTGCTCCATTCTCATCTTCTTTGGAACTTGAATCATATCGAGAGAAGAAAAACAGGATTGATTGCGTGAAAAGATTTTTTTTTTTTTAAACTCAGAGAAATGTGAATTTGGGATTTTTCTTTTGTTTTGCATTCGTATAATAAAGCTTTGTGTAGGAAAACTTCGTCCAAAACGCTATTTATAAGCCTTCTGTGTATGTCTTCCAAACTGGTGAATCATGTCTTTTTGTTGGTGTGTAACAATCTCTTCCCTTCATGTTTATATCTAAGTGCTATTGCTGGTGAAATACTGCAATCTGTTGGATATATTTGAGGTTATCGACTATGGCTACCGCCATAAATGAGTTAATGACACAAACCAAACAAAGAAGGGTCGTCCATTTGATGACATTCTTTTATTTGATTCTGTTCTCACCACAAAAAAAAAGAGACGACAAAACTAATTAATTCACAACTTCTGTTCAAAGACACAACTTACCAATGAGCAACAGTCACACTAAGCCATTCTAATTTAGTCTAACAAATTCCCTATCTTTTTTGGTATTCTCTAATGTAAACCTGAACCCCATCAAAACAAAGAATGCACTGAGCCGCAGGGACAAAACAAACATCAACTCTCTGTAATTTTTGGTTCCAACATTACATTTCATCCACCATGAAAGGAAACAGTGTACTGTCCTGCCCAATAAAAAAATGATAATGTAAGAATCAAGTACTTCATCATCTGATAAGCACATCGATAACAAGATTATATAACCCGCAGTTGTTGTTCATATGTGTGTGTAGTGTGGCTAGTGCATAAGCTTTAGGAGAGAAAATTATGTGGAATTAAAAAGATAAGTTGATGTTTACAACATTTCATCACTGATGGATAAGTCCCTAAACCACTCTATAGCTGAGAGATTAAGATAATCATAATGAACAAAATTTCTTGTTTCAAACTTGAGGAATGGACAGTTACCAGCAATCAGACACACTAGGCTTTGTACTCGCCGACATGCATCCATTTGGTAGATGACCACTTGTTCCCTTTAATCACAGGACACCCACCTAGAATCAACAAGACATGCATTAGCAAATAGCAGCTGCACACTCACTGGTATATGAAATAAATAAAAAGTAAAGGTAATTTACCATGCAAGCTTGTAGGATCTAGTGTAGCATCGGGCCTCATGCTCCAGAAAAGTAATGCATCGCCCATTCTCGGCTTTACAGAAAGTCCCTTTTTAGCACATTCAGAGAGCTCATTATACCATGGTACAGAACTAAAATTCATATTGGCAGCAGGAAACACTGTTTCACCGCCTTCTTCAACATCCGACCTGTAGAATAAAGGTATTTGAAGACAAGATCGGTAAAAAAACTAGAACATGGCAACCATAAAAACAAAGAATAGAGTTAAGAAAGTCTTACAGATACATAAGCATTGTAGCCATTCGTTGACCTCCATTCTTAGTGTTGAACTCGTCAACAAAGTAATCATAATGTGGTTCATATTTTTGCCCTTCTTCGTAGTGAAGAACTTGAAGCCCTTCACCATGATCTGCACATTCATTGAAGAAAGCTTATGATCTCATTCTGAACACTAATTAGAAATATAACAAATGCATCTATATGAGATCAATACTACAGATATAATTAAAGTTCCAAAACTGCAAATTGTTTCATTGGAAAGTCTGAGATACCTGCTGGAATAAAGGTGTAATCTGCTATTCTTTTCTCAATATTCTTAATGATTTTGTCCCTTCCTCTCCTAAGGAAAGTCCCTGAGCTTGTTCGAACCCTGAAAATGTGTTTTTCATTACAACAATACACAGCAGAGACTTATTTATTTATATAAAAAAACAAATCTTTTAAGACATGAAGCATGATGGAACCTCACTTGCTATCTTTGCTCTTGCCAGTTTGGCTATCGACAACAGTTGACTTCACCATATGTGGTTTGGCAAGACTGATTAAATATTCACATTCTTCCTTCGACTGGTCAAAATGAATAATTAATCAAATTAATATTCAAGATTTGTTTTTTTTTTTTTGGGGTTCAACATGCACCAATTTCTAATTAACAGACAATGATCAAATTTAAAACACAAACAAAAAGCTTGAACAAGGAAATATGATTTTAAAGAGTCATGAGATATCTAATATAAACAGCAAACAATTATTGCTAAAATCTTCAATTAATCGATTAAAAAATCTGTTGAATTAAGAATTAATACTAACCAAGAAATTGTGGTAGACGAAAGCTCTAGGTTCCCAAGCAAGCACTTCAGTCCACTGGTCTCCTCTTCTCCCAACTCCTTCACTTCTGAATTCAGAAACCAGTAAAAACAAATTTAATCAATATATTCCAAATAACAATAAAATAAATCAGGCAGATCAAGAATTTGGACAGAGTTCATGCAAGCTCTCACCTCTCAGTAGCAGCTCGTCGGAAATAAGAGAGATCAATCGGAGAAGATTCATCGTTGTCAATTGGAAGAGAGAAAACCCCAAAGCCCAAAAGCATTAAGAGAACAATCGTTAACATGAATAACATAAACAGAACCAGCATCAATGTCGACCATTTTCTTCCCTGAAATCGCGAGTGTCTCAGTTTCGCCATCAAGATCCAACCCCAAACCAATATTTGAAAGAGATCAAAATCGATCGAGAAGATGAATCCAAAACCCTGAGATGCAGAGAAAAAATGAACAAGATCAAATTTATGTCCAACTAATAATTTTGCTTCCTTACGAGGATTTTTTTTTATTGTTTGTTCAAAGTCTCTTTTTCTTATGTCTGTCTCTCTGTTCTAAAAATGATTAGTTTACAAATTTGGAATGACATTTATACCCTTTGATGGTTAGACGACGGTTAGTGGTTTATAGATATGGATTATTTCGTCATTTCATCACTAATTGGTTTCAGGCAGCACAATGTTTTTACACCTGAACTTAACCAATGGGCGATTGTTGATCAATAGATTTCTATACAAACTAAAGTATTATCTTTGACTAAAATAAATACATTCCTTTTACTTTCTTAATATATTAATATTTATTTCTGTAAATAAATTATGATTTTTCTTGTTATATTATATTCAGAAAAAAAATAGAAAACATTGTCCGTTGATATAAATTTTTCAGATCTCATCCAAATTGTATAGCTTAATAAATTTTATCTGATCTTCTAAAATGTAGTTATGGTTTGTAAATATACACATGAAACCAATTGTCGCACAAGTATGTCAGCAAATAAAACTTATTTTAATTACAAAATTTGGCTGATAGTAATAAACTTTCCCATTGTTAATGTAAAAATTTTAAATCATTATGCGGATTACCAAGTAACGAGAAAGTCAATGCGTCAACGGAAGTTTCCAAGTAACATCATAAATGCATTTTACCATACTAAACCCTTTATAATTCACGAGGGAAAAAATCATCATTGCTGAAACAGATTGGGCTTATTAGGCTTAATGTAATGGGCTTACTCAAATGGCTTTATAGGCCTATCTAAGCCTGAATCACAAAACTGAAATCGTTTTGATCATTGAGGGAACAACAACACAACACAATCCTTTAGACGTGCGTGCTTCCAAAGTCCAAGAGTTTAAAAACAAAAACAAAAAGCATCGAAATTCAATTTCGTCTGATCTTAATCTCCACACAACACACACAAAAAAAAAACTCAATCAATAATATTCACATGTACATTACCCAAGCTCGTCGTACTTGGGTAGTCCAAAAAGAGAACCAAAGCACTTATCGATAGTTCTTCGAAAGCTTGTCTTCAAGAAAAAGAAACATCCATGATCGTGGTGGTCGTTACCTTGATCATCGTGATCAGCAAAAGACACTTCCCGCCAATAAATACGTTTGGAAGTCTCTGGATCAAAAAGAGGCTCTTTAACCTTAACGCAACTGAATTTAAATGGCTTGGGCATATGCTCGAACGGAGGCGTCTGTGTCCCAGCTGAATAACGAAACGGAATCAGATTCTTTACCGAGACGTACTCCTCCGTTTTCCTCTCATTCTCCGGCGCCGACGGTAATACTTGATTAGAACCCAGTTTTTCTGTTTCTGTTTTTGGTTTTTTGTATGGTTGAGTTTTGCTTCTTCTTTTTTTCCCCTTATGTTTTGCAGTAATAATTAAGGATAAACAACAAAAGAGTTATAACTTATATACGATAATAGAATTAAGGTCGGATTAGGAAAGGGAATTAGATGGAGAAGACAGCATAAACGTGTGTTATTGGGGCTTCTCAATGGAATGTAATGTGAAAATTACCAAAGCAAATCGGATTTGGATGAAGGTTAGAAAAAAGTTAAGCTTTAGAAGGAGTCGTGCTTTTTTAATTAGTCCTAAACTATTTGTCATTAGGATTTCTATTAAAACTTGTCTTGCTTTTTGTTTTTGTTTTCATTTTAATTATTTGTCCAATAAGCTAGGTGTCTATATATGTTTGAAACTATCATATTTATTTTTATAATTAGAGATATTTTTTCTCTTTACAATAGCGAGCTCAGAAAATTGGTATGGTCAAACTGTATATACATATACCTCAAATGACTAAAACGTAATAATTAGCATCATCCAATATTAGTTCATCCAAATTAGTCGTATGATCTTAGCTGAATCGCTCATATGGTCAGACATCATACAATACGTGTAAACGACTATGTGTTTTTAATGTATGAGTATATATATCAACTACTCTTCTATCAAAGAAAATTAGTAAATTAATGTATGAAAATAATTTAATAATAAATTTATAAAAAAAATAAAAAAAAAAAAAAAAAAAAAAACTATGGTCGTAGTTTCAAATCTATGAATTGAAAAAAAAAAAGGAATATAATATGGGATGCATCAAAACGACGCCGCTTCAGCTTATCTTTAGAAGCAAAGCAAATTTGACCTTTTTCAATAATAAACTGAACTGCTTCCTTCTTCATCGCCACTCTGCTCCGGTCGACCTTCGGAAGAAAGTGACCAAATCTCTCATTAATGGCGTTAGTACGATCAAAAATCCGTCTTTCTCAAACCTTTTCCTTCATTTCTCCTCTTATACCCAAACCCTTCTCCACCTCCGCAACTTCTCTACTCCATGACCATGACAACGAAGAATCCGCCGCCGCCGTCGTCTCTGTCCCTATCTCACCTGTGTTAACTCCAGAAGATACAAAAACCGTAGAAAAGTTGCATTCGATCATCAAAGATCACTACCGCAAAAACCCTACTAACCCCAACGACGCCGTCTTAAACCCTAGCTTCACTCTCCCTGCTCTCTCCCTAGATTTCTCCCAAATTTCCACCGCCGATTCTTCTCCAATCTCTCCCTCCATCGTCCAATGCGTTATAGAGAAGTGTGGCAGTGTCCGCCATGGAATCCCTCTTCTCCAATCCTTAGCTTTCTTCAATTGGGCCACTTCACGAGACGAATACGACCAGAAATCGCCACATCCTTACAATGAAATGATGGATCTTGCCGGAAAGGTTAGAAATTTCGACTTAGCTTGGCATTTGATTGATCTAATGAAATCGAGAAACGTAGAGATTTCAATTGAGACCTTCACGATTTTGATTAGACGTTATGTTAGAGCTGGATTAGCTTCAGAGGCTGTACATTGCTTTAATCGAATGGAAGATTACGGATGCGTTCCTGATAAAATTGCGTTTTCGATAGTCATTAGTATCCTTTCTAGGAAGAGAAGAGCTAATGAAGCTCAGTCATTTTTCGATAGCTTGAAGGATAGGTTCGAGCCAGATGTTATAGTTTATACTAATTTGGTTCGTGGTTGGTGCCGAGCTGGTGAAATCTCAGAGGCAGAGAGAGTGTTTAAGGAGATGAAAGTGGCTGGTTTTGAACCTAATGTGTATACTTACAGTATTGTGATTGATGCGTTGTGTAGATGCGGACAAATCAGCCGCGCTCACGATGTTTTTGCGGATATGATAGATTCGGGTTGTGCTCCAAATGCTATTACCTTCAATAACTTGATGAGGGTTCAGGTGAAAGCAGGAAGAACAGAGAAGGTTTTGCAGGTTTATAACCAGATGAAGCAGCTAGGATGCGAGCCTGATACTATTACGTATAACTTCCTTATTGAGACGCATTGCAGAGACGAAAATCTTGAAAACGCGGTGAAGGTTTTGAACACGATGATCAAGAAAAAGTGTGAGATGAATGCTTCGACTTTCAATACGATATTTAGGTATATTGAGAAGAAGAGAGACGTGAATGGTGCGCATAGGATGTATTCGAAGATGATGGAAGCAAAATGTGAGGCGAATACGGTAACTTATAATATACTGATGAGGATGTTTGTTGGGTCGAAATCTACTGATATGGTTTTGAAGATGAAGAAGGAGATGGATGAGAAAGAAGTTGAGCCGAATGTGAATACTTATAAGCTTTTAGTTACGATGTTTTGTGGGATGGGACATTGGAATAATGCTTACAAGTTCTTTAGAGAAATGGTTGAAGAGAAGTGTTTGACACCGAGTTTGTCTTTATATGAAATGGTTCTTGCTCAGCTAAGAAAAGCTGGGCAATTGAAGAAGCATGAAGAGTTGGTGGAGAAGATGATTCAGAAGGGACTCGTTGCTCGTCCATTGTAGGATCCTTTCAAGCATCAAAGAAGATTTTTTTTTTTTTCTCAAGAATTTATAAGGATGTTTTAAAGCTATTTTATTGTCAATCAGATTGTAACTTCAAGAAGTATTGTTGTACCAAGTTACTCTTTTTCTTCTTTATATATCAGATGATATATTTTTCGTTATCTCTGGAAATGCAACTTTTCTGGTATTAATGTGACCATGTCGAGAAATCCTAATTCCTTTGCCTACTATGCTGAAAGAGATGAAACATAATCGATCAACTCTTTGGAACAACACATGACAAAAGTGTATAAGCTATGATTTAACACCAGACATAAAACTCTACAAGACAGAGGAGATTATACAGCAATGAGGCCACATATCTAGTTGAGCATTTTTTTTTATTTTGGAATACCAAGAGATTTTGGACCGAAACATATTATCTCCCATACTCGAAACCACATCATGTAATATTACTTTCGTCTCGAGTGTCACTCGAACTAACAACCTCTAAATTTCGTTTAGTGTCTTTACCAGTTGAGCTAGAAATACTTGGTATCTAGTTGAGCATCTTTGCTATGTCCTTTCTTCTCTTTTGTTTTTTTTTTTTTTGTCAAAATTACTATTCTCTTGAGTGCATATTTTTTCTCAGCAACTGTAGGACTGATTCTTTGATTAGGACTTTGGAGAACTAGAATTTCCCTTATGCATATTTGGCTTTTAGTTACAAGGTTGACAAAATATGGTTAAATTTTTCTTCTTAAAACATTTTGATATATTTTATGATACTATTTAATCGTCTAAATTTTATCAATCATAATCATAACTAAACCGTCATTTTTGTGCACTATGACTATGTTTTACTATACTTTGTGGTTTGCATCTTGTTATATGATTTCATGGAAAAAAAATTGTGGTTTGCATCTTGTATATGATTTCATGAAATTTTTAAATGAGGAGAGAAATGTATGGTCTGAAATTATGTTTTAACTCCCATACTTTGTCTTCTTTTCAGAAATTTCCCCTTAAATCTATAAAGTCTTTCGTAAAAGAAGTATGCAAATTAAATAGTTTGAATTAAACAAAACGAAATTGGATCCATCGCTTTGAAGTGTGTGTAGATGTAAATATACTATGAGAAAAATATGTAAAAACAGCATTTAACAAAAGGAAGACTTAAGAAGAGGAAGTACTTCTCAAAGTTTAAAGACAAAATTGAAATAAATTAGTAGTCTTGACAAAATTTGGAAATGTATGCGAGTATTTGTGACCTATCACCGCCTTTGTCGTGTATTGACCAAAAGCCAAAAGGACAAGTGTTCACTTTATACTTGGCTTTCAGTCCAATTATTTATCGGTGTACCAGCTGTTCATGGACGTTAAATTAATCCGACACAATTAAGCATAAAAATCAGGTGGCTTAATATCATCTAATGTACAATACATGTGGGACTAAAAGTCAAATAAACAATTAAACTAATCCGCGTAAAAGACGAAGACAACCTAAGAAAAATAAGGAAAATTGTAAACCAATGTACACTTCACCATTTAATTTTTGCTAACCGGAACAAAGTTGGCCGTATAAGACATAAATGTCTTCTCCGGTTAAGTCAAAACTGTATAAATGTAGAACACATTAATTAATAAATACCATAAGTCTTCTCTGATTTAGCTCAGCTTTGACCAAAATATCTCCGTGATGCAATCACTGTTGATAATTTCAATATTGTTTCCTCTTTTATCCTCACTGCTTTCTCAGAAGTTTCATACACAACCTAACATATAAAACCAAGAATCTCTGTTTCTCATTCTCTAACTTTAAGAATAAATGGAAAAAGCTTCCAACAACAACGAGTCTACAAAACTCTCGAAAATGCTTCAAAAAGCGTTATCAATTGGTCATAGTGCGACGCCGTTTAGTCCAGCAAGAGATTTTCGTCACCACCGTACTTCTTCGACGGCGAACAGAGGACTTTTCTTCTCTAGTCCGTTGGTTTCAACTACGGCTAGAGTTAAGAGGAGAACCAAAAACCACGTCGTTTTTGCCGAACCCACGTCGCCAAAAGTCTCCTGCATGGGTCAGATCAAACTCGCTAAGCCTACATGTCCGGAGAAGAAAAACAAAGCACCACCTAAGAATCTCATAACGACGTCTTCTTTAGCATCTTCTCTTATTAAAGAAGAAGACAAAGGAAGCTTTTCGAAACTAAAGCGTCTCTTCTCAACTGGAAGGAATCCAACGAGAAAATCAAACTCCACCGCAAGCGAACGTCCGACCCTGACGGTGGAGGCTGTGGCGGCGCCTTCGTTGGATAAAATGAAGAAATTCGCGAGCAGCAGAGAAGCTCTCGGTGGATTTGATTGGAAACTTGAAGGATCTGAATCGGATCATCGCCGAGGTAACTATTCCGATGACGAAGATGTAGCGATTCCGTACTCTGTAATCGTACCTCTGAGTCAGTCAGAGGGTTTGAATCTATGTCCGAAACCTAAGAGTGAAGTTAATTTGTGGAAGAGAAGAACCATGGATCGACCAAAACTACTTAATTGAATTTTATTAGTTACTATTCCTATGTATATTTGTGTGTTGTAATATCGTGTCCGCCACGATGATATACTCGTTTTTTCTTTCTTTAAAGGATGATATACTCGCCACTTCGTACTAAGTCTTAATTTTGTGAATACCACCCAAACGACAGAATAATTCAACGTGTTAATAGATCAAAACATATTTTTATTTTTCGTCGGGACACTGGAATCGAGTTTAGAAGCTAACCATCGGCCTACGTTAGCACAAGATACGTTCATAAGTTTATAATTATTGAGTTTGAGTCATCTTTTTTCTAATAAAATTTAACAGAAATTCTTGTCTAAGAAAAACATTTTTCTTTCGATTAAGATATTTTACTGAATTAAAATCCAAGTTTTCACCGGATTGGACACTTATTTATTGCTTAACAATGGAATAAACACAGTAGTTGATTAGAGAGTAAGGACTATAATGGTTTAATCATTCAACGTTGAGTTATGTGGAGAAAAAACAGCCGATAAGGAAAACATATTTGCTTTAACTTAGGTGATATCTCATTTTCCTTCAACACCAAGAGATCCATATTTTTGAAACAACCGTATCAAATCTCCGAATTGTCCATAGAAATTGCAAAAATTCTTGATTGGAGTTTCAAATTGAAGCATAGTTGGTTCTTTTTCAGATATACACCATGTATTTGCATAAGAACCAACTATGCTTCAACTTGAAACTCCAATCAAATGTTCGGTGATCTCCACAGACAATTCAGAGATTTGATGCGGTTGTTTCGTGAATATTGACTCCTAATGTCAAAAGAAAAGAAGATATCATGTAAGCTAAATCAAATATGTTGCTCGCGCGGTTTATCAGCAACATCAGTTTGCCTTCTTCCCATTCAAATGACGCTATATTTCAAAATATAATTTTGCTAATTTAAGTTGTATTGAAGATGAGTCATAACCTTCTCCTTTTATAACCAAATCCATGGTCCTCTTCTTTTTTTGGGTCAAACCCATGGTCATCTGTTCCTTCATATTTTTGTCAATAATTATATATTAATTAATACGATACATAGAACAAGATTAGGAGTACAAAAAGATTTCATGCATAATAAATTACTTATAAATTCTGGTACTCCATGCGGTCAACTTTTCATCTATTTTTACTATCAACAATTAGAAATTAATTATTACGGTCATAAATCCATATTGACTTTACAAAATTTCCATGAATAATAAAGATGTGTAAACTCGGACACTCCATGCGATCAACTTTTCTCTCTTTATATCGTCAACAATGGTTAAAAAGTTAATATGGTTTATAAATGTAAATTAAAATTAGAAAATTTACATAAATAATAAACTACAGATAACTTATGACATTTCATACGGTCAACCAAGGGCGGACCTACACGCAAAAGATGTAGGGTCAGCTCACACCCCATTAATTTTTTTTAGTGGTGTAATTTTATTGATTTTAAATGAATTTATTGGTTTTGAACTCACAAAAAAATAAAATATTCTAGCCCATATATATATATATTTTTATAATTTTTTGTTATATTTTGATCCCAGTAAAAAAAATTTTGGGTCCGCCACTACGGTCAACATTTTCTTTACTTTGGTAATTCGCCAAATTTCTATGGTTGCTTTGTTGTTGGTTTTTCTTAGCCATGGGCATACGGTTTAATCGGTTTGGTTTAATTGGTTGTTCGATTTATTAGGAATTTGAAATTTATTCCGATTTAAACCGAATTTTTTTCTTTCTCGGTTTATTTGGTTCGTTTTTTGGTTAGCTTTTGGATAAAACAAAATATACATTATTACAAGTTTAACCCAATAACAAATCCAATCCAAATTTAATTATAAGCCCAATAAAAAATTTAATTACAAGCCAAAACTTAATTTAAAGCCCAAACCCACTAAATTTAGGGTTTTCGACAAAGAAAAAACTGTTGGCCGGTTGAGAGCTTGGATCTGTTGCGGTGAGAATTGTGGTGGCTTGTACGAATACAAAAGATGGAGAAGAAGAGATCAGAAAAGAACAAAGAAATGGAGAAGAAGAGGATTTATTGAAGACAAAAGAAAAAGAAGAAGGATTAAAAAAACGGGCGAGAGAAGAGTAGAAAAAAGGTTGGAGGCGACAAAATAGCAAATGGATCTAGGGTTTTTTGTTTTGTTTTTATAAGTGTCTTTTTAAACCGACAAATCTGATCGGTTAGCGCCTACCGAACCTAATTGAACCGAATCGAAAACCGATCTCTAATTTAATTGATTGCGATCGGTTTATTGTTCAATTTTAATTGACATCCGAACCCAAAAATTTATACCGATTCGTTAGCCCAGGGCTAGTTTTTTCTTGTTTTAAACTTATCAGCCATATATCTTCATCTACTCTTTATCTTGGCATTAGTCATTTCTACTATGAAGGCTCTATATGTTGAAAATACAAATCATATGAAATTTGAGCATATTAAAAAAAGATTCAAAGAGGTTGAAAGTCTAGGATTATTCAGTATCTATTTCATCCAAATGTGGTCTATACTTTAGGTGATTTTGTTAGCAATGACGTATTCAAACTAGGAAGGCTCATGGATCGAGGTACAGTTTAATGGTTTATTTGACCAATGTAATGTTGAGTCATGTGGATTATCAGTATATGGCTGTTTTCTTGGTATCGACCGTATGAATTGTAAGCGCACTAAAAATAGAAGTTCCGTAGTTGATAGTCCACAAATATAAATTTCATGCCGATTAAGTAACGGAACAAATACAATTGTTCAGCATTGAGTATCAAAAATTGTACTATTAGCTAGGCAAGGTTATAGTCTCTCTACGTAAACAGTTTAAATATGCAACGTACAAAACATTAGACGCATAATAAATTCTATAGGAATTAGAATTAGATGCATAAGAACGTAATTTTTATACCTTTCTTCATTTTTACCACCATTCATAACTGTCTTAGGTATATGATTTCTCCGTATAAAATTTCTATTTATAAATCAGAGCGTAAGGAGCGTAAACTGGGAAAAGGAAGTATGGTGTTCATGAAGTATACCTATACCAGGTTGTACGGCGTCATTCTCGTCTCCATTAATCGATCTTTGGTCGCAACTCTACTATGAGTGGGCTTCTAATGGGTAGGTTCAAAATTAGGTTCTAATTGTGTGGGTTGGGATAAATTTATAAAAACAGGGCCTAAGGCCATTATGTATTTTATCTAATTACTGTATGTATCAAAAAAAAAAAATGTTAGTAACCCGAAATCCAAAAAGGATTTCTTGATTGTTTTTCTAATAAATTCCTATCAATTCAAGGATCTACAATTTATTTTTCGAATATCAAATTACTAAATTCGAGATCTAGTTATTAGATAAGACAATGACATTTGAAAAACCTAGTTATTAGGTAAGACAATGACATTTGAAAAATTTATTGTCTACATCTCTCCATGTCATTTTCAAAGTGAATCATCACGATCTGGGATAAGAATCATAAGATCATGACTATCTGTTACACATTAAAAAATGCGTCAGACACTAAATCTATATGCACTATGTAGGGAATAGGCCAGAATTGGGGAGACAAAGGGGAAATTTCTTGCTATATTTTCATCACATCTAATCGTGACTCGGAAAGAATCACGTGATTTCTTTTAGTTTAAGCGAAATATATTAATAATACATAATACGTACCAATAATTCAAACTATTTCTGAGAGCATGCGACCACGCGCGCGTCTAAGCTCTCCCACTACTAACTCCCATGCGACAAACTGTAAACCTAAAAAGCGTCTTTTGATTACTTGTCGCGACACTAATTTTTTTAAAATTAACTAATCAGAATTAATTTTCTAAGACAGAAACCGTAACACAAAAATTAGACATTCACACACACCATTCACTCACTCAGTCAATACTCAGTAATCAACTACGCTCGCAGGCTGTCCACTGTCGACACCTAATACATTTCAATTTACTAACTTGCCCTTCTTAATTAGTTTTTTTTTGGTGTGCAAATCTTAATTAGTTTTAAAACAACTGAAAATGTTAATAAATAATCCCCTATGTCTCACCGGCGGCACTACACTTCCGGCAGAGAAATCTAGAGCCACGAAGAGTAATAATTCTTAAAACACAAACTCAAATTAAGATTAAACACCAAAAAAAAGAGTACATTAACCAAAGATAATTTAATAAAAATTAGAAAAACAAAAACAAAAACAAATTGAGATCTGAAGACAATTCTCCATACGGCGGAGAGATTTTCTACCTTTTGTTTTGTTTGTTTGTTTCTCAAGAACTCTTCGGCGGCGAAGAAGATTCCGGTTTTCTGCAGAGAATCATATGCATCGGAGAGAATATTCCGGTCTCACCTCCTCTGGTTAAATAATCAGCAGTCTTAAACAACATCTCATGAACATCAACGGTTCCTTTAGGCGCAACTCCAACAGCAGATAGAATTTGAACCACGATGTGGTTTCTCCAATAAGCAAACCGACCCATCTTAAGCCGATTCCACCACGGCTGAGCCGGTGGAGCCGCCAGATCTTTCTCTTTCACAATCTCAAACCCAACTTTCTTCGCCGTCTCAGCTATATCCACGTAAGCTCTAAGCCCAGGAAGCGCATCACCTCTCTCGATCCCTTGGATGACCTCCACGTGTTCATCATCCTCCGGCTTAAATTTCTCCGTCGTAACCCACTCATACGATACATACATAGATCCAGGTTTTAGTACCCTGTAGATCTCAGCGTACACTTCTTCCAGCTTCGGCGCGTGACATGTCGCTTCGATCGAATACGCGCCGTCGAAACTGTTATCATCGAACGGCATCTGAAGGAAGTTACCACACACGACCTCACAAAGCGCGTCGAGTCCAGCTTTTTTATTGTGGATACGAGCTCTGTTCACCTGATACTCGTTTATCGTAATCCCCACTACGTTAGCTCGCGAGTGAGATGCAATCGCTCGCATCGGACCACCAACGCCACATCCGACGTCTAGGATCTTTTGACCAGGTTTGACTTGGATCAGATCTACGGCCATCTCTTCGTGGAGGCGCGTGGCGTCTTTGTGAGATTTTCCGGTGATTGAAGGAGAGAAGTGGAAAGATTGTCCCCATCCCCACTCGTAGATGTCTGTGACGAGATTGTAGAAAGTGTCGACGAAATCTGGAACTTTCTCGGCGCTTTCGATTTCTTTTGGACGGCGGAAGAAAGACCAGTACTGTTTGTAGTTGTCTTGTACTTTCTCGGCGGAGATTGAGCCACCCGTTAGATCGACGGCTCGTTTTCCCTTTCGCTCTGCTGGACCGAGGACGCAGAGGAACCAGTAGATACCGACGGCGGCGAGAGCGCCGGTGATGAAGAGTGTTACAGAGTCCATTTCGTTAAGAGAGAGGAAGAAGTGAAAGAGAGACAAGAGGAGACGTCGAGGTTTACGCCTCTTTTACTACTTTTCGGATTTATGACTGAAAATATAGTTCTTAATATATACTGAGAGAATATATTGGACTCTTAAAAAATATATTTAAATCAAAATTGTTGTGTTTACCAAAGAAAAACTGATTTCCAAAATACATTACAACCCAAATTAGGAATTAAAAGAAAACGATGACCCCCGATTAATTTTTTTTCTTTTCCTTAAAGGTTTATACCAATTGAATAAATTTACTTGAATTCCAAAATGAAAAAAAATAACAGTGGTTGATTGAATTTCTATTCGTTTTATTATTTATTTTTTACCCTACCAATTGAATTTGTATTGTTCTTTTTGTTAAAACCTTAAAGATTATACCAATATGATTTAACTTTTAAGCAACAGTAAAAACTAAAAAGGTTGTTTTTTATTTAACTATTTTTTCAGAAATTTTTTCATCTGATAATAGTAGTGAAACAAATAAATAAATTCGAGCGTTTTCAATATTTTTTGGTAATGTGTAGTAAATGTGAAAATATATTTTGTGGTGAATTTATTGGTGTATGTTTATTTCACATTCAAAATATTAGTGGGAAGAGTACCTGATTTGGTCTTTGACTGATCTTTATGACATGCATATCCACGTTTCTGGTCAAGCAAGTATTAAATGAAACGCTCTAATATTATTTACATTTAAAGAATTTTATTGGAAAGTCTCCAAGCAATTTTCAAAATTAATTTATCAAGAAAAATCAATAAAAATGTGTTTTATATTTTAATGCAGGTTTTTGTTAAAATTTATAGTTTATCCTTATTATTTTAATGTATTAACCAGTGAGATATACCATAGAATAGAAAAAAAATGGTACATGAATGACTGATAATGAAATAAGTGGAATAACAATATATTAAAAAAAAAATTTACTAATGCGTAGTTAATGAAATAGATATTTCGTCAGAAGAAATAATGAAATGGATAGAAAAGAAAAGAGGTCCCCAGGTGAGGTGCGTAACGCCAAAATTGAACTATGGCCGTCTTCGAGGGAATCACGTGTGGTGGAAGAAGAGTACAGTCTCCTTCTCTCATTAATTACAATTATTGAATATTAAGATTATGCCACTCTCGTTACCAAATCCACACTGGTATAGATAGTAGGAAATATCAGAAAAATATATATTTGATTACAAATCGTCAACATATATTTACTTTCTCGGCGAGAAAAACATAAAGCCAGAATAAAAATGTATATTTTGAACAAAACATTGCATGGTTCTTGAGAACACTTGTTTTAGTTCATAATTAGTTTGCTTATTAACTCTAAATTTTGTAGTTAAAATAGGCTTTACCTATTATTAGTATCCTAATGGTGAATTCAAGTTTAGAAATTGAAATAACGACGATGTATTTTAAACCGCACTTTTGAGCCATTGACCCACACCAACAATATTTCCTACAACCAGTCATTCATTGTAAAGTCCAAAATGTCTTTAAAGAAAGCAAAATTGTTCTAGCAAGTCAGTAAAGCTTGGTTTTAAAAAAAAAAAACGTTAGTAGAATGTGGAAATTAGAAACGCAAAAGTAAAACTAATTTACTAGAAAAAAAAAAGAAAGAAAGAAACAATTGATGAATGGTCGTACATGAGAGGCAAGTAGCGACCAGAGAAGGAGAAATCACGTGGAAACTTCTTTTTTATAAAGAGGCTTTTCGAATTGCTTACAAAAGTCGACTCGTTGATCTGCCCTCCTTTTTTGTCGTTTTCTTGCTTGGCTTTAAACCACACTCTCAAAGATGCTCTTTCCCCTTTTCTTACCTTTGGATTGGATCTCTCAAGTCTCAACTCTCTCCTTTTTTCTATTTCTCCCACTCTACACCATTCTCTTTTCGCAGTTTATCTGTGATACTTTTGTTGGCACTAGTTTAACTCCTTTTTTCAAAGTAATCTTGCATTCTTTTAATTATTACCAATAGTTTTCATATGTTTATGCATGTTGCGAAAGAATAACATGTTTACTAAACTGGAAAGCAAACAAACATCTGTCTGGTTTTCCTGAAATGTTGTGGCATGATGTGGTGGGCTTACTGGCCCAATCACTTAAATGGGCCACTAAATTTATTGATGCTTAACTTTTGAACTTCACTAGTCATTTGCTTTGTGATTAATATAGCTGAGTTTATATTTTTTTTACACATACTGTCGTTAGGTTTACACATGGCGCAGCTGGGTTTACACGTGTGATAGGTGAGTTTACACATGTTTAAACTTTTAACCGAGTTTATACATGATAAAATTATGTTTATACCTGTCATAATTGGATTCTTACATGTTGTAGTTGTACTTGTAGTTTGGTTTATACACATTACAACTTACAACTGAATTTATACGAAGTATATATATCTCTATACTTATTCATTTCATATATCACCTTATTCAATCAGAAAATATGTTGCTGTACACATTTATTCATACTATATTACTGCTATTTCATTTTCAGACAAGCTATTTTACCAGATGCTACATTGCTTCATAAAACAATTTTGCACAAATATATGAACTCCGGAAAAAACAGTTTTCGCTTTTTTTTTTTTTTGTCACTAAAGTCCTACTCAGTTTCTATTCCAAATGAGTCTTACCTACATATCTACTTAGATAGCCCTATAAAAAGCGGTTATTCTAACATTTTTCTACTACTTACTTTATCATACTCTGAAAAAATTAGGGCAAGACAAAAATCTACATAAAGATGATATATAAATTAATATAAACCATTTATGGAACCAGTCACATGACAACCATCACGGTCCATTGGATTTAACACTCTTTAGAATTACAAAAGACTTAATGTAATGTAAGAATGTGAAAGAATAGCCTCTAACTGAATCCGAGACTCTCTCACTTACTCACACAAACATTTTTTAATTAACGGTGACTTTACCGACCATACCAGCACCCTGATGCGGCGAGCAGTAGAAGCTGTAAGTCCCAGGCTCAGTCAAAGCAACCTCGTACGTCTCTCCCGCAGCGTTGAGTAGATCTTGCTCGTCCATGGAGATCTTGGTCGCGTCAACACCACTTGGGATCTCGTCTTCATCAAACACAACATTGTGTGGGAATCCAGCATTGTTCTTGAACACAATCTTCTCTCCTTTCGCTATAGAGAATTCGTTAGGCACAAAAGCCAACGAACCATCTCCTCCTCCCAAGAGAACTTCAATTGCCATGGCGTTTCCGGCCAAAGCAAATGAAGCTGCAGCCGCTACGGCCACAACTCCGAAGTCTTTTAGAGATGACTTCACGGTGAGCTTCGGTGATGCAACAGCAGTAGTCATTTGGATTCTGACGGTGGCGGAGGATTTGATGGTTGCGGCTTTAAGGCCGGTGAAAGATGGGATTGCGACGGTGGCTGAGGTTACTGAGGCCATAATGAAAATTCTTTAGAGTGAAAGATTTTTTTTGTTTGGTTGTTTATCTTTGGTCGATTGAAATTGTGAGGTTTATGAGATTTTATGTGGTAAAAGAGAGAGAATGAGATAGAACAATGGATGGCTCTAAAAGCAAACTCCATAGAAACAAGTTATCTGTAGAGACGCGTTGTGATTGGTTGGTTTCAGATACTATCTGTCGTGACGTGGCATTGTGAGGTGGAGAAAAGAGATAAGATTATTAGATGACTTGGCATTTTTGAAGAGATTATTTAAAAACTATGGGCCTATTTCCGAAACGGGCTAAACTGGGCTTTCAATATCGGTTTTACTTGAAGAACACGTTCCAGTGGTATTTTTTCCAATTTTCATTATTTATTAAACTAACATAAAATATTAGGGTTCTGTGATCTTCTTTCTCCTGCCAAACAAAATTGTAGACGGAAGCTAAATCAATGCAAACTCCAGAAAAGAGAGAACCATGTCCTGATCGAATCCTCGATGATATCGGCGGTGCCTTTGGTATGGGAGCTGGTGGAGGATCCGTTTTTCACTTCATCAAAGGAATGTATAACTCTCCTTCCGGCTTTCGTCTCTCCGGCGCCGCTCAGGCAGTGCGGATGAATGCGCCGCGAGTCGGAGGAAGCTTCGCCGTATGGGATGGTCTCTTCTCGACCTTTGATTGCGCTATGGTGTGCGCTAGACAAAAGAAGATCCATGGAACTCGATCTTATCTGGCGCCGCTACTGGAGGATTCCTCGCGCTGCGTCAAGGACTTGCGGCGTCATCTCGAGCGGCTTTATTCGGAGGTGTGCTTTTGGCTCTTATAGAAGGAGCTGGGATCGTGATGAACAAGGCTACGAGTGGTATGCAGCAGGAGGGGATTTTGATGGAGGATGCTGCTTCGATGCTTCGATGCCATATGGTGTGCCTATGGGTCTGCCGAGTCAGGTTTATGGTCTTCCGCACCGGAGACTTCTTCTGGTTCGGAGGCAGGTTTGGGATCTTGGTTTGGGAGTTTGTTTGGGAATGGGAAGAAGAAAGAATCCGAGGATAATTCAGGGAGCAAAACTCAGATTCTGGAGAGCTTTGATGCGCCTCCTGTGCCGACTTATGAGTTTTAAAGTGATGAAGTTGAGGTCTGGATTTCTTACAACTTTTAAGTTAGTTCCTAATTTCTAGAACTTTGACCTCAAAAAAAAAAAAATATTGAACTACATGCATTTTTGAGTTAAGAGCTTAATTGTTGTCGTCGACTTAGATTTCGGTTGTGTAAAATTACCAATTACAATTACTGTGTCCTAATAATTCGTGTTCCTATTTGGGTTGTGTGAGTTCATTTAACTTCTGGGAATTTTCAAAACAATAGTCAAGCACATGCTTATTCAGTAACATAATAAGACAAAAATTGAAGATCAAGGTCACATCGGTAACATATGAGTTCAGTTTCCACCCTGGTTAGTCATGAGAGATATTACTCAATGACAGAAACAAAGTCGAAATCTTAAATCCGAACCGACGCACGAAGCTAACCAGTCCAGGTTAGGACCTGTCGTTTAAGCTCAATGCATTGTCCTGAATCCAGTGATTCGCAGTAGCCAAAAACGGCTTCACCCGGTAGTAATCTCTTCCACTGTAATTTTCTGTTCTTCGAGGGTTTCAACAACTACCTTATCAACGACAACTGCGGCGCCATTTGAATTCTCTTTCTTCTCTTCGGGAGTCTTTTCTTCAGAGGTTTCGCCAATCTTCTTATAGACAATGACTTGATCCGGACTGTATTTATTGCGTCGTAGGTCAGGATAGTTTCTTTCGTTCAAAGAATGCAACCAAATCGCTACAGCTCCATCCTTTTCTTCTGCAGAGCCAATATGAGAGTAAACATGCTTCCATTTGAATTCTTCAGTTACTTCCTTGTATGCTTCCATGGACACCTCATCATGACTGCCTTTAAACCTTTTGTTGTAAGATGTGAAGAAGCATTCATCAAGGTACAATCCAACTTCTGGCGCCATCGGGACATTAATTCTCACATCCCTGGTAAAAGTTACAAGATCCATTATCAATACAAATAATAACAATTTTATATTCAGGGAAATAGTAAGCAGCAAAAAGCTTACTTCTTGAAAGCAGTTTGGATCAGTGATTCAGGTGCATAGTTCCTCATGATTGCAACAGCAAGTCCGATCATTTTCCGGATCTGATGAAGCATGAAGCTCTGTCCAACAACTTCACACTTGACAAAATCTTTTCCGTCAAGATTAATAACTGTGTTTGCATCAAAGGAGAGAATGTAACGATTCGCAGCTGGGTCTGCTGCTTTTGTTCTGGTGGTGAAGTTGTGAAAGTTATGTGAACCAACATAATAGCTTAGAATTCTATTAAATCTCTCCTTTTCCTTCTCTCCATAACAAAACTTGCTCTCGCTTTTAGTCATGTCTGTATCCGATAATACATTGTTCATCTCTCCCTTAGCCAAAGTATCCTCTTTCATATCCTCTGTTTTAGAGCTTGAATCAGGGTTTTCTTCTGTCTTAACACAAACAGAAACATCAGCTCCATCCAGTGATTCTGAGGTTAGGTTATTATCTCCATTAGCTACACTAGAGCTCAAAGCTTCACACTTGACATCAGTTCCTAATGCATCACAGTTGCTCGACGAAATGTCTGACTGAATCTCCATTGATTTAGTATCATCAGTAGTGTCTTTGCCCATAACACCAAGTGGAATCTTATAACCTTTCTCAGAACATTCAACACATTTGACATATTCGTAACCTAAATCCGTTTTAACCATCTCAGCTTCACTATGTGAGCATGGATCCAAAGCAAAAACCGGAATTAGATAAACATACCTCCTCCGATCGCAGAACTTCTTGGAGCTAAACGACGGAGCTACACGCTTATACCCAAACACTCGAATCTGATCAGGGAGACTCGAATTGAGCCGTTCCACAAATCCAGGCGGATCGACGTAGAATCGACCAGAAACCACCTGTCCTACCGCACTCACGCCTTTATCAGTACGAGCCGATCTTGCCCATTCGTATTGCCTTGGTTTGTTCCGATCAGCTTCAGGTACAGCACCGGCATGGAACAAAGCCTCTTCGAGCTCGCCTTCAATGGTTTTAGCGCCGGGATTCTTTTGCATTCCCTGATAACCTACACCGCAAAACGCAAACACTATAGCTACTTTCCGGCGTCGGTATTTTGGCGCTCTACCCTCAGCTCCGCCACTTCCGCCGGCCGCAGCTGGCAAATCTGTTTCCTGATCGGTGGTGGAAAGCTTGAGCTTCTTCTGATCTGGTTCTCGATCAGAAACATCGTCTTGGGGCAATTTCTCGGTTTGAGGCTCCTGATTCTCCATTTCTTTGCTACGGTTAAGTTTAGTTCTCTCCCTTTAGAACCCTAAAACTAGAAGACGACGGAGTCCAATCTCTACGACGCCGTATTACAATCACACTGCAGTTAATAACTGGGCCTTAAAAGTTCTATATCCTCCTGAGTAGCGAAAATTAACTACCTACATATTTGGGCCTTTGAGCCCATATATTTTGAAAACAATTGGCACGTATGTTTTTTTGTGTGCGTGTATTGGCAGTTTGGCACCTAAATTTACTATTGAGCAACGTTAATTCTCGTTATTTTTTGTGTTTTAGTTTCAAAATAAGATTCATTGTAAATGTGACTGAGACTTACATCAAACGAATAGTTAAGTACTAGTGAATGAAATCAACATTAATAATTAAAATTTTGGGTGTTAAAATCAACTATGATAATTACATTTGTTGAGATAATTCAGTAGTAGTTGCAACAAAATGTATAATTAAAACACAACACAAATTGTTATAAATTAATTTTGTACTCAACTAATATTAGATATTTGAGCTCATGGTGTTGTCACGCGATAATTACAATATAAATCCATTCGTTGGTTGTTGCAATAAAAAAAATATAATTAAGAAAATACAAATACCTATAGCCTTACTTTGACTGAATTATATAGGTGAGTTTCAAATTTCAATTATAACTTGATGTGGAAGCTTAAGCATAGTAATGCAGTTGCACTATTATCTACCCTAGTGGACAGTCGTAGTTAAAACATGAGCAACTGTTTTTTCTTTTTCTTTTTGGGGTGCAAAAACATGAGCAATTTAAATGTTAGAAATTTAAATGAAAACATGATACAGAGAGTGAAGGATACCCAAAAGTATGTCCTTCAAAAGTAGGTGATGTGAATATTATAGAGTCATGGGACTTCATGATTCATGTTTTGAAGTTAAATAAGATAAAGCCTATCTTTTGTGACATCATATCACTTGACGTTCGACCCAACCCAACACTGTCATTTCCATTCTTTATGTTCTTTCGTTTTTCTCTTATTTATTTCTTCAATCGTTATTTTTCTGTACAAATTGTATATTTTAATATCAATTTGGATTTAAAATGTCAATTGATACTCGCCAGCATAAAGAATTCATTACATATACCTTCTCCATCACGTGACATGCTGCCCTAAAAGATTTATAATCATGTAATCTCACATAGATCTTCCCAATTGATATTTTTTAAAATTCAACTTATTCTTCTTCATCTTTTTTTTTTAATATAATCACCAACCACACCCAATAGAGTTATGGCATGCCTAAGATTTTGGGGATTAGACGAATTAAAAAATAATAATTCATCTTTCGTGATAAAAAAAAAATGTCAAAATGTTATTTTGTAAAAATAGTGTAGATATTAATTTATGTTATTTTCTTGCTCTATAAAATAAAAAATTTAACTCGGAAAAATACTATAATTATATATTTTACCAATATAACAAATGAAATTTACATAATACTAATATAGTCCCTTTTTTGTGAGTGACAAAAAAAAAAAAGTCTCAGGTACTTTTTCTTTCCAATTGAACTTTTGAGCAAGGCAACTGATGACCTATACACTTAAGTGAGGTCTTTTTTGTTAGTATTCAGAATTTTAAATTTTCCAATTGCACTTTTGAGCAAGGCAACTTATGACCTCTAATAAGTGAGGTCTTATCAAATATTATGTCCATGGATATGAATTACTACACATTAAATTATAGTAAATGACGATAATGATGATGATATGCATGAGAGAGTAGTGGTTACGCATGCATAAGGAAAAAGGTGAAAAGAAGCGAATAAAATCGCAAAAACATAATTATGATTTGCGGGGCGACTTGTAATAATTTGTATTAGTATTTAATCCAATAATTAAATCCACTTTATCCAACCTTTTACCCCAATTTCTATTGAATCGAACGAATTGAACCTTTGGGTGCATATGTAAACGAGTAACGACCATCTCCGCCGGTTTGAAGTATTAGTATATTACAAATCGGAACTGTTTTCGAATTTGAATGTTTTAGTAGACGTTTGTTATTATCACAAATACCAAATATATAGAGCTTAATGGATATTGATAATTAGAAATTAATTTACAAAGTTAGACATTTTTATTTTTGTTAAATGTTCGAGATTTCCATGAAGGGAACAAACATTATTTTTCCTCGGTAAATTACTGAGAAAATAAGGTCAGAAACCACAATTACATGTGCACAGAAATATGCTTAGTCGTCTTCGCTGCATCATCAACTCCGAATTAATTGTTATTTGCGTAGAGAAAATATAAGATCTCACAAATCATAATGTAAAGCTACGTACCAATGATAAATTTAAGACTATACTATCTTTATATTGTGTGTTAACCATAAAAAAACTAAAGCTACATATATATTCAAAATACTTTCTATGTAAACACGTCTAGAGTACTAATCTTGGTTTTTGAATGCAATACTGAAGACGAATCCCCATAGCCTGTAATGCTCTGGAAAGCAGAAATTTGAGACTTTTATATTAAATGGTTCAATCATACCACTGACATCTTCACAATCCGACAAACCCGATATTTCAGTTTTTACTTTCATTATCATTGAATGCAAATAAATACCAAACCTATTTCCATCAGAATTCAAAGCCGGTTGTTCTCGAATATCGTATTATAAAACCTGTTGCGTAAATGTGAAAAATCAAATCAAATGGCAGACGATAATATTAAGACGAGTAACAAGCAAACCGTCAATTTCATCCTCACTAATTCCAGTAAAAAAAAATTATGAAGTATGACAGTGATATTTTTTAATTACTGTGAAAATTAATTTGAGATAGTTAGTAGCTAGGAGGGGTTGATGGCAAAATAGAGGATGGGCCGGGGTAGATTTTGAGGGAGTAAATAGTGAGGGAGAATTATTATTATTACGAGTTGGAGCAATCAATACCTTGAAGGGATGCATCTATTATTATTGATACGAATTTATGACAGTACTAACTCCATTTTTATGGAAGTTTGTTCCTTTCTCACTCAAACCTAAAAGAAAAAATGTTTTGGGTGAAAATATTTTATAAACAAAAAAAACACGGATTTTTCGAAGCAACTTTGTCTAGAAGCGTAAAGGAGATTATGAAGGTCGTGGGAGTGATGAGTGCGACATATCAATCGACGGGTAGGGAAAGACGTTTCGATTCCTATTGCTAATCTGTTTATGTTCCAAAAATAATACATTACATTTATTGTAGCATAAGAGACCTGACCCTTTTTAACCCTAAACAGCTGTCCTTCTTTAAAGAGCATAACTGGATCGATAGTTAACTTAGGTCAAATTAATAGGTTTCAACTTTAATTAGACGTTTTAGTATCTTACTGTTGTTATTCAGTTTTTACTCTGAGCCTTGGATTCTGTAATCCACTCCCTCTAGTGGATTAGTAAATGGACCCATCGATTGTATGTTGTCTCGCACCGTCGCATGAACCAGAAGTGAGTAAATTGTTAAATTCATATATATATTTACACAATTACCCACATTATACTATTTTATTTACCCCCAAAAAAGCCACATTAAAGTATTGTTATTAATAGTGTCCTTCAAACTATTAATAAAAAAATTATTCTCTGTTTCTGCTGCATTAGTGAAATACGATGCAACGTCTACATGGACAGATACAAATCGGTACCGTACTTAGGATTTCTTTACGTTACTTATTAATCATTCTAATATTTTATTGATTAGTAACGGATGTCGTGATCAACGTGACAACATGCATCGTAGTCACGCAAATGTTGGTGACATATATACCGATAATATTAATTTTATTTCAAGTTGCACAATACATTCAATATAGTCATGTATAGTTTGTATCCTGATCAATATGGTCTTTCTTAGTTTTCAACGTTTTTGTAGCTAATAAATAGATTTTTGTTGCGATCAAGAAAATAATATTACGTATGATGGAAATCGATTTTTCAATCTCGACCAAAACCAACAATAACAATGACTACAGTCTTTTAAAATAAATAAATAATACTAATAACTATGACTGCTCAACTTCAAAAAAGTATCTAGCTAGTTTGTTTTTTCTTTTCTTTTTATGCTAATTATTGACAGTGAGTTAGATAAAGAAAAACGAGTAACGAATAATACGTTGAACCGATCGATGCCAAAAATGTGACAAAGTTAATTAAACCCATTATTAGTCCATTACTATTTTCTAAGAATATATACTATCATTTATTCAAAATTTGTACGAACATTATGCAGCAGCCAGCAGGTAGTAACAATTATTTTAGTAATATGTGCTCATATTTTTATTTTTATTTATAACTCTGTTTATTTGATTTAAGGTCATTTCTATGTGGCTATGTGCTTGGGTATCACTGTGTACTATTACTACATACTGCCAACGTCAACATATTTATCCGGGAAAAAGGGTGAAAAAGAAAAGAAAACGGAAACGGTAGGCGCAAAGTTAAACCCCGTTGGAAAGTTGCCAACTATTTTTTTTTTTTGGGTGGCGACATAAAACAAAAAAAATGAGAGTCCAAAAATAACTATTCACAGTCTCTTTTACAACGAACAAATGAGTTTATTTTTCCCAGAAACCCCTTTTTTGGTTCTCTAATCTCTCTCTCTCTTCCATATACATCTGTTGATGTTGTTAGGTCTGAGGTCTTTTCAAATCCGAAATTCTATCGATCTTCTCTTATTCCATCATACAACCATCTAGGGTTTTAAGCCAAGCTATATAAATATATATAACCATCATAAAGAGAACCCATCTGCCTCTCTCTCTCTCCCTCTCTCAATATCAATAAATATGACCTTCTCTGATCAGTCACTATACCATCTATTACAAGACTTCTTTGTGTGTCTCTCCATGTAGTGAATACAATTTCATGAGAGGGTTTCCTTAAAGAACACTAGATTTCCTTTCCTTTCATTTCCTTTCATGAGGGTTTGACAAAGAATTTCTTACAGACTTCTTTGGCATTCTGTCCACCTCCTTCTAGCCATATATGCATCTTGTATGTGAAAGGAGGTGGGTATACTGCCAACAGACATCTGTTAGGGTTTCTTCGTTAAACCCTCTTGATCTATGTATAAATCCATCAGGTCTTGAATCTTGATTTGTTTCTTGGCGACGAGCCTCAATCTGGGGTAATATCTTTTGATTTTCTTGCTCCATTTGTGTTCATATCTATGAAATCGTTTTTAGTATTTATCCTTTTTTTAAGTAGCATTTATATCCTTGACTGACTGATTTCTTTATGTTGATCTAGATCATTACATTTCTGGGTTATATATGGTACATGAATTTTTTGGTATATATAGAAAACTTTTTTCTTTCTTTCTAGTGTATAACCCTTAGACTATATCATAAGAAGGTTGACTAGTGCAGGTTTTAATGTTTAGTTTTCTAGAAAAAAAAGTTAAAACACTAAGAAAAAGAGAAGGACCCAGAATTCCGAAAAGGTAACAGAGTTTTTGATTTACTTTGAGAACATGGTAAGTAAGAAGAAGCATCTTGTTTCGAAGTCCACGATGTTATTATGATGTTCCCTTATTCTATTTGAAGTTGATGAAACAGTAGTATAGAGATTACATGTACTCTTTCATTTGGTATAACCTATGACCTATATACAAATTTATATCTTGATTGCTTTATTTTGATCATGGGTTGAAAATAGTTCATAATTTCTTTGAGTTTCCGCTAAGATTTGTTTATCATCTTTAGAAAAAAACACCCAAGTCCTACATTTATTTTTACATATTTTTGGGTATACATGTATCATATTTTGATGATTATTACAATGCTGGTTAGTAGATGAATGTATTTTTGTTCCTAGTATTCCACATATAGATAGAACCAAGTAATATATCCATCTACGAAGTAACCAGAAATATCAAACTACACCATAGATATCTATAAACTTGGTGGCATTGACCAATAGATCTCTATATGGCAATGCCATCAAGTTTATAGAGTAATTATAGTTTGGTACTATTTCTGGTTTTGCGTTAGGATGTTGTTAGACCAACCAATCTGCACAATTTGCATTTCAATGTTCTAAATAATGAGTTGAGCCAAAAAAAAAAAAAAAAACCATTGTGAATAACGAGGTTTTTCATTGATAAAATTTATGATAATTAATATTTCAAAGTTTTGGGACGATGAGTTTTGCTAGTTTGAATGAAGCTCCAATGCGAGAGAGACTATTGATGATTACAAATTTTCTTCTATATAGCACGAAGGTTTTCAGTGAATCTCCCGAGCCTGTAGAAATTCGTACATAATCAAAGAATGATATTACTCTCTTACTTGATTAAGGAGTAGGTGAAAAATGTGATAATGATATGAATCATATCATATGATAAAAAGATACTCACTTCTCAAACCTTAAAATACACAATCAGTGTGTTTTGTTTCATGATTCATAGTCTGTAGTTATATATGGCATTCAACAATCTCTCGAATTGTGAGGGAGAATATGTTTACGGATTTGATATTTCGTTCAGAGATCGACCGAGGCCATTGAAACTAGATGAATATCGACTGTGATTACCCCAGGCAAACGGGTTAAATCCGCGATCCGCCCTGCAACGGATTTTACTAATTTTTGACTTGCATCAATTCAGAATCTGCAAATTTTTAAATAAAAATAATTGACCCGCATCCGCTTCGTTTGAATTTGTGGGTATCCGCAGATAATCCGCAAAAATTTAAATAATAATAGATTTTTTTTATAATTTTAGTAAAATAATAATTATTAATAAAATTTTAATATTAAAAACATAAATTTCTAATTATTATTTTTTAAAAATTGGATAAACATATATATATATATATATATATTTTTATTATATATATATATTATATTTTTAAAATTTAATAACTAAAATTTATAAAATACTAAAATTTAATATTTTTTATTTTTATTTTTTTTTAAATGCAGATACTCGCAAACCCGCTTTACAAAATATGACCATTGCATCCGTCCCTGCCAAAAAATATTTTAATCTGCATCTGTATCCGCGATTTGAAAAAAAATAATTGATCCGCACTTGCTTTGCAGCGAGTCTAACGGGGCAGGATCCAGAGCAAGTCTAACTGTGATTATAAGTCAAAATCAAAATTCGATTGTAAAATATTCTTAAAACATACATATAAAAGAATTTTGATTTGTATGAATTTGGAAGCTAAAATATTGTCTGTGCAGTATTCTTATATATTCTTAGAACATAAACAGAACAAAACTAAAACAAACTCATTTCTTGAAAAATATAAAGTTGGTCGAAAGTTCCGTATCGTCGGTACCATATATAAATTTCATTATTGTAAGTAACGTATATGTGCATACAAACTCTTATGTTAACTACAAAACATGGGCCACAATACACATGAGAGAGCTACATCGATTCATTCTCATTCTAATTGTAATTTGATTTATACAATATTATGAAAATATATTATGATAAGAGAAAAGTTCGTCGAATTCATTTGTGAACAATCAAATATCGCCGCGGTAACCCAGAGGAATCATGTTTACTGGGTTTTTTCCCCCGTAAAATGGATGGGTTCCTGTCAGGTATATCTAATGGGCCTCAAGCCCGATTTACACAGTCCGATTCCCACTTCTTGTTTCCTTAGTTATATATGTGTAATGTGTAATGTGTAATATTTGAATTCTTTTAGAATCATCATGCCAATAAGAGTGTTAAATTTTACATTTAAAAAGATTTCAGATAAATTTATTTTAATAAAGAAAAGGTTCGACATAAGAATTTATTTATTAGAACACCACTTGTGTTGAATTTTTTAAAAATATATTTTAAAATTTGTCCGAATCTTTATGTGTAATGGATGCCATGTATAACAACATTATATGCATTTAACTTTAAATCGATCTTTGTATAGAAGAAGCACGGAATGTAAACATAAAGCAGATTTCAGATGATATGCGAATCTATCACCCGTGCCGCTATTTTTGTCCTTTCTGATAAGTTTGATTGGAATCTTAAGAAAAAGTTGAAACTTGAAATATAAAATAATTAAAAGTAGCTTACGTGACCCATCGAACGTTATTTGAGACTGAATCGCTTAAAAATATGTATCCTAGGATAACAGATTTTCAATGTAAATTCAGTCTAATTCAAAGATTGGTCTTTTAAAGTTTAATATTTGCCAAAGATGAAAAGAGAACAAGCACAGAGAAACATTTACTAAATTATTATACTACCAAATCAGTTCTGTGATCAACGGATAAAGGAACCGATAAAGAAAGTTGAAACTAATATAAAAGAGACCATAATTATATATTATTTACACTTTGTGGTTGTGGCGTCTATAGAGAAAGTATAAGTCATATATCTAAATTAAAATACCAATGGAAAGGTTTATAATAGTGGAATTTGGGTGGCTTAAAATAGCAAAATATTATTGGATAGTGAATGACGAATATAGTAGCAGGTTTGGCTGATTCACTCACGAATCACGATCATGGATATCTTTCCAGAGTTCTTTTTTTTTGGTTCAAAATCTTTCCAGATAATACTAAAATTTCAACGATGGTTTGCTGGTTGCTTACATCCGTTGACTAACTGTGTTGACATATGTTAGCTAGCGAGCCACCAGAAATTTGAGTAAGAGGAAAATACTTTCACTTTCTTTCCAAATTGATATGAATTAATACACATTTTTCTTTATCATTATGTTTTTTCCCTGATTTTAAATAAATTACTCTGTACATGGATTACTTCTCTTGGCAATACCATTTAAACGTAGTTATAACACTAAATTTTAATATTTACTAATTAAATGTAAGAATAAAAATGGGGGGAAAACTTGAATCAAGATGACATTTTGGTTTGTAAGACAAAAACGACCCAAATAAAACAAATTTATTGAAAGTAATTTTGGAGAAAAAATGTATATATTTGCGGTAGAGTGAAGTTCGAAAAAAAAAAGAATTTTCTAAATTTCAATGTTATTACAAGTAAATTTCTATTATTATATTATTTTTATATGTTAGAGCTGCTAGATTAGAAAACTTAACATTATGTAGGTGTTAGTATTATGTTAATGTTAACATTTTTTGTGATAGAATCAATTTTTTTTTTTGTTAAAATTATGTTAATGTTACCTTTCTATATATATATTATGCTCTCATCTCGTATCAAAGAACAACTAAATTGTATTATACTCCATAATATTAATCAAAGGTTCGTGTAAAATTGTAAATAAATTTGAAAACAAATGGCAACATTTTTTTTTCCTTGTTGGTATAAACAAACAAATGGCAACATTACCCCCAAGGCCACAAATGTCGACAGATTCACGAAAAATTTCGACATAATGTAACACAATAGTCATGCATCATCTGTCACGCGCGCTCTTTCCATTTTTTTCATGTTTTCTTCTTATTCCTTTTTTTTAATGTCCATATCATCTCAACCGCACGCGTTGCCTCCCTATAAATACCCGATTTACATTTATTCTTCTTCTTTTTGTTATCTATTCAACTCCACGAAACTTAACAACACCAAGTCTTTTGTTTCTTTTTTGTGTCCGAAGCTTAACTATTATGGGATCTCTGTCTGTGTTTAAGGAGCGGTTGCAGTATCCGACGGCTAGGCGGGATGAGTCCATCGTTGAAGATTATCACGGTGTTAAAGTCGCCGATCCTTACCGTTGGTATAGCGTTTGCGTTTTTCTTAGCTTCTCTCTTTTTTTTTTTGAGTTGACGGAGAGATTCTTCTTACCGGAGATTTTGAATTTTTTTGCTGTTTTCGAAATAAAAAAGTATATTTTTATTTTTAAATCATGACCAATCGCGTATCGAGCTTTTCTTGGACCAGCCTTATTGATATTTTGGCCCAATGTTGATCTTAGTGGACCCAGATCGTTTCTGGACCTATTTTTGTTTGTTTGCTCATTAATTTCTATTTGTAAACCGTGTACCGGTTTGGGTTAACCGTAAACCAAATTAACTATGTTGGTTCTCTGTTAAGGCTGGAAGATCCTGAAGCTGAAGAAGTGAAAGAATTTGTAGAGAAGCAAGTGACATTGTCCGATTCAGTGCTAAAAACTTGCGAAACGAAGGATAAGCTTCATGAGAAATTCACAAAGTTTATTGATCATCCTCGTTACGATACGCCCTATAAGCGAGGGAACAGCTACTTTTACTTCCATAACACAGGTCTTCAAGCTCAGAGTGTGCTTTATATTCAGGTAATTTGAAGCAAAGAATCATCTTTTTAAACTCTTATGTAATCTCCAGTTTCTTTGATTGGATTTCTTATTTGACACTTGCGTTTTTTTCTTTTACAGGATGATTTGGATTCTGAAGCAGAGATCTTGCTTGATCCCAATACTCTTAGTGATGATGGAACAGTATCTTTAAACACTTTATCTATCAGTGAGGATGCTAAGTATTTAGCTTATGGGCTTAGCTGTAGTGGTAGTGATTGGGTAACTATTAATGTGATGAAGATTGGTGATAAGAAAGTGGAGCCTGATACTCTATCATGGGTATGGCTTCTTCAAGTTGAATTACTCGTTAATTAGACTTACAAGAATCTTTAACATTGACATGAATGAATCTTGTTGTGAAATCAGGTTAAGTTTAGTGGAATTACATGGACACATGATGGGAAAGGATTTTTCTACAGTCGCTATCCAGCTCCACAGTGAGTTTTTTGGTTTAACTTTTGGATGTAAAGCTGATGAATTTGTTTGCAAAATTTGAGTTTTTATTACTTGTTTCTGATTGTGGTTTTGTTGCTGTAGAGAGGGAGAGAAGATAGATGCTGGTACAGAGACTAATTCTAACCTAAACCATGAGTTATACTACCATTTCCTTGGGACTGATCAATCCGAAGATGTTTTATGTTGGAGAGACCAAGAGAATCCCAAACATATGTTTGGATCTGAAGTCACTGATGATGGGAAGGTAAAAGCCTTCCATTTCTCATTTAAAGTTAAAGTCTAAGTTTTGGGTTTTAGTTTTAACCCACCAGTATGTTTGTCTTGATGCAGTACTTAGTCATGGCAATTGAAGAAGGTTGTGACCCTGTAAACAAGGTTTATCATTGTGATCTCTCTTCACTTTCTAATGGTCTAGAAGGTTTTAGAGGAAGCAATGATCTGCTTCCATTTGTTAAGCTGATCGATACATTTGACGCACAATACATTTCTATCGCAAATGATGAGACATTGTTTACTTTCTTAACAAACAAAGATGCCCCAAAGTACAAAGTAGTGCGGGTTGATCTGAAGGAACCGAGCAATTGGATTGAAATTATAGCAGAACACGAAAAGGATGTTCTATCAACAGCTTGTGCAGCTAATGGAGATCAACTGGTTGTTAGCTACATGAGTGATGTAAAACACATTCTACAGATTAGAGATTTGAAATCCGGTTCCTTGCTTCACAGATTACCTGTAGATATTGGCTCAGTATGTGGAGTTTTTGCTCGGCGTAAAGACACCACCTTTTTCTTTAGGTTTACAAGCTTCCTTACACCTGGCGTCATTTACAAATGTGACTTATCCAATGAAGCTCCAGAAGTTACGGTATTTCGTGAAATCACTGTACCTGGATTCGATAGAACAGCATTTCAAGTCACTCAGGTAAAATATAAATGCTTTATCCATTACAAAGTTTTGAATCTGCAATATTGAATCCATATCTCTATTAATATGTTTTATAGGTCTTTTATCCGAGTAAGGATGGAACAAAGGTACCGATGTTTATAGTGGCTAGAAAAGATATAAAGCTAGATGGATCACACCCATGTTTGCTCTATGCATATGGAGGGTTTAGCATAAGCATGACGCCGTTTTTCAGCGCGACCCGCATTGTGCTTAGTAGGCATCTTGGTGCTGTGTTCTGTTTTGCAAACATCCGTGGTGGCGGTGAGTATGGTGAGGAATGGCATAAATCAGGCGCGCTTGCCAATAAGCAGAATTGCTTCGATGATTTCATTTCCGGGGCAGAGTATCTGGTTTCTGCTGGTTATACTCAACCGAGCAAACTTTGTATAGAAGGTGGTAGTAACGGTGGGATTCTAGTAGGAGCTTGCATTAATCAGGTAAAAACGAGTAAAATATTTAGCTCATGAACATAACAATGACATAGTTACATAAAGACTTTAACCTTTTATGCAGAGACCGGATCTCTTTGGGTGTGCTTTGGCTCATGTTGGAGTCATGGACATGCTCCGGTTTCACAAGTTTACCATAGGACATGCTTGGACTTCTGAATTTGGTTGTTCTGACAAGGAAGAAGAGTTCCATTGGCTGATTAAGTAAGTCGTTTATTAAGGTCCACTATAAAGCTTATTTTTTTGGTAGATTTAAGATATCTGGTGGTTTTAATCTGTAAAAAAAAAAGGTATTCGCCTCTGCATAATGTGAAGAGGCCATGGGAACAGAAAGCAGATAGGTTAGTTCAGTACCCATCAACCATGTTGTTAACTGCTGATCACGACGATAGAGTCGTCCCACTTCATACTTACAAGTTGCTTGCGGTTTGTCTCTACCTCTTGTTTGCTTTTTGTATATTCTTTCTTGTTATTCTTTCGTTGAACCTTGTCTTTTGCTTTTGCAGACAATGCAATATGAATTAGGTTTAAGTATAGAGAATAGTCCACAGACGAAACCTCTAATTGCTCGAATAGAAGTAAAAGCCGGGCATGGAGCTGGACGTCCAACACAAAAGATGGTAACTAAGAACATTAAACATAAGAGTTTTAGTATTATAATCTGTTTGTTCAATATTAAGGTTTGAAAATGTACATATGTGGCGAGTAATGTTTGTGAGTTGCTGCAACAGATTGACGAAGCGGCTGATCGGTATGCATTCATGGCAAAGGTGGTGGATGCTTCATGGATCGACTAAAATTGACACGAACAGATATTAATTTATCTTACTTGTTATCTCTGACAGAAAGCTACTATATAATTATTCTGTTGAGCTAATACAAGGATCTTTCAAGTGAGAAAAAGTTTTTTTGAATTGAACCCAATCACTGAATCAAAACGTTTATAATTTTATTTTAATTCATGAAAAAATTATAAAAATACAATAAAGTAAAATTATGAAAAAATTGAATTTTGACAAGATACAAGATGGAAGTGTTTGGCACTTCATGAATCGCCCATTTTCACATCTGTCACATCTAGTTGTATGATCTCCGCCCTGCACCCTAAAATTAATCCCATGCTGCAACCAAAATGAAATAAACTCTGATTAAAAATGCTATCTTTCAGACCTGGTTTATATTCTTCTTGTTACCATTCTTCTTAAACACAAACTACTCTTTAGGCTTATAACTAATCAAATTATTGAAGGAAGCTCATTCTTTTATTATACCTGGGAGTAGTACGACCAAGATCTCCATGAACAAATTCTTTGATGTATGTTCCAGCCTGTATAAATGAAAAATTAATTTTCCCTCTCTTAAAATTATGTTAATTATAATGAGGTGAGTTAGAAGATATTGAAACCTGGGTGCATAGATGCAGTAGAAAGTAATGAGAGTTTCCTTTTATCTTTTCGACTTTCATCCTGAGTATTGGAACCACAAAGACCGACTCTTACTAAACAGAAGAAGCTTCAAGGTAAGTAAAATCTGAAATTTATGATAGACTATTATTAACCAGTGTATAATCTTTTCACGGTCCAGTGGACTTCGTCGGTGAAGCACTCTTACTGGTGTCTTCTGCAAGATTTTCTGCAGTCAAATAATAAATAAGAAGAAAGCCACTTTGCATTAGGAACAAAGAACGGTGTCTGAGGACTGACAATGAAATGTACCTATGTTAACTTCTAGAATGATCTGAAGATTAATACTTCAATAAACAATGATAGTAAAAAAAAGGGACAAAGAGAAACCAAATGACTCACCAATTCTATCAGGGAAGAGATTGAGTTCAAGTCTTCATCTTCAAGTGGACGAGAAATCCATACAAGTGCAGCATACTGCTTCTGCAATACGTAAAAAAAACATTGGAGTAGTTAGTTCGATAAGTTTTCATTACATTTTTGAATAAAGTGTCAGTAGAATTAAGGTAACAATATTTCAATAGGATTTTAAAATGTTGACCTGCTTCTCTGCTTCTCCTTCACGCATCATTGCCCAACACTGACTGCCGACACATCTAAGGTCTTTTACTCCAACCTGCAGCCAAAATACTGATCGTAAGCTTGCAGAAAAAGGCGCATAATCGATTGATACAACAATATGTGTTCAATTAATTAGGCCTTACTAGTTTTTTCTCTGAGTTGTTTATCTTTTCTTCAACTTCCTTCAATGATTGCTCAGATGGGCACTGGCGGGAATTCTGAATCTCAATTAAGAAAGGTCTACCTGAACCCAGCATCCGTACCTGAATAGAGCTCTTTCATATTATCAGCATAAACTTGTTGAAGTTGAATATAAAGTCCGAAAAGGGTAATTTTCTCACATCAATATCTTCTCTGCCAGCAGCATGGAACTTGTAAGAATCCCCAAGGCATGCTGGAAGAATATTTCCACCAAGTATCTCCTGGAAAAAAATATATATAAATCTATTAAAGTCACTGTTATCTTTAGGGATAATATAAACATGCCCAAATAAACCACTGAGAGACTACTACCTCAACAGATGCTTCGCCCATTCTTTCATCATCAATAATCCATCGTGATTGACTAACATTTCTGGAGTACTGCAAGGATAAGATTGAACCATCAATTGAAATAAATTCTCAAAAAGAGGTTAAAATCTGCTCGGTCATCTGTGAATCCATTATTTACCAAACTACAATATACACACAAATGAAGGCTACAATAGACTGCCTCAAGAACATGAAAATAGACTAAATAGTCACTTACTTTGAAGTATCTTCCACTAAAAAAGATAGGCATCTTGTTGCAATGAACTGACAAGAGGCATGGTTCATACACCTGGTAATAATGTAAACGAGAGAAGAAAAAAAAGGCAGAGAACATGACCTCTTGTTAGCCAATAATGATAACGGGTACAAAAGAAAGTTCTACTTTAGTACAAATCTATAGGTTAAACATGAAAACACATACCTTTTCAAATGAATTCTCGGAAATACAGTTTGATCCATTCTCTGCGTCTGCAGAAACAACATCTATACATAAAATACTATGAGCAGATAGCACTAGGAAAATCTGAAACTTGATACAGAGGGATCTAATGTATAATCTCTATAAAAACTGAAAGAAAATGAGAAGTACATGGAAAAACAAGGTCCTAAAAGTGTCTTAGGAGAACATGGACCAGGCAAGGCTAGACAAGGACCAAGAACAAAGAATATATATACTTTACAGAGTAGGGTAGTAGGTAAAGAGGTCAGCTAATTGCATATTACCTCCTTGGACTTTCAAAAGAAAAATATATTCAACCGAGTGCTAAGTGATTGTAGAGCCTTGACATACCTGTTTTCCTCCTCTTACTTTCATGTGTTTTTTCAGAAGCACCGTGAGCCCCATCTGATGCCTTAGAGTATGTCAAACGGATGTGAAAAGTGTTTGAATCTGATTTAGCACCCTGAAAAACTCAAAACAAAGAAGAAATGCAAAGACTTCATTCTCTAAACGTTTTGTCAACTTGCCATAGATTTTGCAAGTTATAACATCGGTCATATAAGATACTAAATAATAGAAGCATAGGTGAAAACTTAAGCAACTCAACGATTCCCAAAACTGAAACACATTCAAGAAAGATCACCGACTCACCAATGATGCTCTAAGTGGATCCAAGACTAGAACTTTCAAGGCATCCTTTACAGAAATATTTTCGCTCTGCAACCAACCTTCATTGCTATACTTTCCTTTGAGGTATGACCTATAAAGGTAGAAACATCAACACTAGAGCTAAAAGAAAAAATTAAAAAACAGCAATAAAGAAAAATACTTTCTAGGTGCAATGTAGAAGACAAGATTCAATATGTTCATAAACCAAGACTCAAACATAAACGCAAGTGAAACTTACAAGACTGCACGTTCATTCTCAATGATAATTGATGGCACAGAGACTTCGAGACCGAAGCTATCGAATTCATGACGATCCTGCTTCACCAATTCCGTTATCCTTGCAGCGTAATCACTACTAGTATACGTTTTCACCAGATTTTGTTTAGCATCGGAAAAAACGAACTGCAATATACCTAAACAAACAATGCAGATTCTGGAGGAGCTAGATTCCGAGGAACCAGTTTCATCATCCCTGGATTCTAGCCAACTGCGTAGAGTTGACGTCGAGACTGAAGAAACATCGGAATCAAAAGCTTCGACGGCAACCAATCGGAAAATACATCTCTCGCACACCTAACAGAGCAAAGACACACTGACTTAATAGAAAATCGGGAACATGCGAATTCACAAGCAGAGATTGGATTGCGGAACGGATAGTATGCAAGAAATAGAAACCCTAAGAAGTAGTGAGAGCAAGAGAAAAGTATACGAACCCCAAGAGATAGCAGATCTTTCACAGCACCGGAATGCAGAGATCGAGCAGTTTCGTACACGCACCGTGTCCTGGAGTCACCATGGCTTACGAGGCCGCTAGGCAAGCAGACTGAGTCGCCGGAAGCGAGTTTTGTTTCGTCGGACATTATTTTTGGATAATCGGAGAAAGCGGCGTTAAGCAATTAGCAACTAGAAATTGCAGCGAGTTTTTCAGTTTTTTCTCGTGCCAGAAGAGAGGGTCTTATGAACAAAAAAAAAGAGGCTACTGGACTTTTACTTATTCAAATTGATTTCTATCAGTGAGGGCGTTTGGTCTAGTGGTATGATTCTCGCTTTGGGTGCGAGAGGTCCCGAGTTCGATTCTCGGAACGCCCCCTTCTACTTTTTACTTTTATGTATTTTATGTTCTCATCCTAATATCTTCTGTTGTTGAACCAATTAAAAGTTTTCCCTGCACACTATGCAATCATCTCTTTAATTGTTATGTAAAAGTAAATATTTTAATTAACAAAAATATATCAATATATGAAGAGAAAAACTCCGTAAATCAATATATCAATACTATGAAACTACAGTTTTATCTATCGAAAACTCTCGTTTAAGAGGAAGTCGACACAACACTCTCTAACTCTTTACAACACTCAAAACAGTTGTTTGTGGCGTCCACTACCACAAAGAAGAGCGTTCGTCGGGATTTGATATTCATCTTCAAGAGAAGTTGAGTTTGTGTAGACACGCATGTAAAAATGTTGTCCCAGGTATTGCCTTTCCCACAACTCTGATCTCAAGTTCCACATTCCTACGTTGTCTAGTGCTACGTATATTGCAGTCCATGATCTTGGATACACCTATACAGATTCATCCAACAGTCCACGTTAGATACAAACCCAAACTCAGCTTTTATAGATAACTGTTTGGGATCAAAATCTAAAAGATTTAGAGAAGTCTCACCTGAACGGTGCAGCGTGAGACTGCGTCATTTAGATTGTAGACTTTCCTACTGTCAGGACTCTATTTACCAAGCCCCATTCTGAGAACGAATTAACAAATCATTAGTTATAACAATCAAAATGATTCGGTAAGAGACTACTATTGTGTGGATATTGTGGATTTAAGGATGAACGAAAGTTAGATGTGGGATGAGAGAATAGTTCGAAAAAAGTAAAACTTACCCACAACGAAGAAAGAATAACCGTTAAAGTGCCAGCTCTGGACAATATTTTCCCTGTTCTTGAAAACAATCTCCACAAAGGCTCTGTAATCCGCTTGCATAACAGATGTGATGGGGAATATGCCTATGTCTTTGGGCTGATCAGATATGCTTCCAGGCTTGTATACATCATCGATTTTGAAGTAGTCTGCAAGTTTCAAAGGGGTGTCTGTTGGGAAAAATGATGCGCTATTCATGGCGTATCGTTGCTTGTCGTTGATCAGTCCAGCTGAGTTAACAAGTTTGATGGTTCTGGTGACATTTATCATACCATAATGGTATGAACCTTGTGGGTTTGGTCTTGGTCCACTCGCTGTAAGGTTAGTCCTACAAACACAAGAAGAAAACTGCTCAGAAAGTAGCCAAGAATTAGACTTGTTTCCACCAAGAAGTAAGCAAGATCAATAAAATCCGACTAAAATCTACAAGTAGTGAAATTATAAGTAGCTCTAAAGCTTTTGCCTTTACTGAGACTTTGAGCGCGCAACTAATGTTATAATGCAAAAACTTCATGAAGATCCTTTACGCTAAGCAAAATAATACCTTGGAGCTAACTAAACAAGTTTCCTCCAACATTGTTTACATGTAAATAACTGCAAAGATGAGAGATACTTAAGTATCTAATAGCTCGAGCTTGGCTAAAAGACCATCTCATTAAAGTTGGTCCAGCAGGAATAGGTCCAGAAACAGGTCCAACGGAATTATTATAGTGAAGAACACCGGTGGTGGTGAGGACCGTTGGGGTAAATCTACTAGAGACCAAAATGTAATAATCTTTTGCAGGTTGCTCAGCCGTTATGAGGACTGAGTAAGATTGACCAACATGAACATCAAGGGAAGATACTGAAGTCTGAATAGTGTGTGTCCCTTCGACCTCAACCAACTTCATCATATGGTTTTGGATTTGACATTCTCAGCCTATACGTATTTCCTGTGAGTAAGAAAAAAAACATACATTTATCACCAAAAGAAGGAATAAAAAGAAAATAAGAGAAAAAAGAGATAAACCTGATTGAATATTGAGTGTGGCGCCTTCACTACGGCCATTGATGAGAATTCCATCTGGGAGAGGAAGCTTTCCACCATTATCAAGCAGTGCTCTCAATGTCTACACAGAGAGTTCATAAACATCATTCAAAAATCCAAGCAAAGTAACAACATTTTGGTACATCATCAAACAAATGTTATATAAAACATCTTTCCAAATGTTTCTTCGATCAATATAACATAAGCTTCAACAACACTACTCGAATCGAGATTTCTAAACCACGGCGAAATCACAATCCTAAACTTCTTTCGAAGCATAAGAGAAAATTCCGATATCGTGTGATTCGTAATGTACCAATCGCCGATGAGAACGGTATAATCATCGGGGGAGAAGGGAAAGGGACAGGGATTAATGGACGGCTGGAGATACGGATACCTCCGAATCCACCGGCGGCTTTGTGAAACCCGAGCGAGGGGATGTAATAGAAAGTTCCGATCTGGTCCTTAACTTGAAGAGCGTAAGTGTAGTTCTTCCCCGGCGGAATTGGGCAAGTCGTTCCGCACACTCCGTTCTGGAACGAGTTCTTTTCTATTTTGAACAATTTATTTTAAAAGTTACTATATATAAATAAGTAATGACATGTATGTAAGCAATTGCATACAATAATTAACCGTTTAATTTTACGATTAAAGGATAGTATTGTATTATTTCATTAAAAACATCTATTTATACTTGAAGTTTTGATGTATAATTTGCCTGCAAAATAGTATTAAGTTTTACTAAAAAAATATTGTTTTCGGATTCCATGCAATTTCAAACTACATTTTTCCAAAAAGCCATACCATGAAATAAGAAAAGGCTCATCGAGTTCGTTAAATACATTAATGATGAGGTTATCATTAGTAACAGAGCGAATTTCCGGTCCCGGGAACATTTCGTTGATCAATATTCCCTAAACAGAAGAAGAAGAAGCAAATAAATCAAAAACCGGTTAACAAAAACTAGCTAAATAAATCGGATTATGAATAACTAGTTTGAGTTTTTGGGAGATTAAAGATTAAACACCTGTTGTTTAACTCCCATAGGCGAGATGTCACCATAGGTTACATGCCATTCAAAAAACCTGTATGGATCTTCCGCATTTATGGAAATTATAAGCAATAAACCGATCATTAATGTCGCGGCACATTTGTCTTTGGCCACCATTTTAGTGTTCGAAACAGCAGAGAATTGGATTATATCGATGAAGAGAGCTAGTCGTATAAAAGATGAGAGAAAATGAGACGCCCATGTATGTGCGTTTGTACTTTATAGAATAGAGAATGTGTAAGTTTAAGGAAATGAAAATAAACAAGAAGTCAAAGTCGTTTTGGGGATCATCACATGCAGCTCTTGTAATATGTTGAACTATGACTTCGGCATATTTTCTACCATATTAGCTTAATCAAAATGGTTTGTTGGTCTCTACTCTCTACTCTCTACTCTCTACCCTCTAGTTTATTAGCAATTATTATGATGTTTAGTCCAAGATATATATATATATATAAAGTAAAATTATGGTAAATAATTAATTATTTATTTATTCAATTGAATTGTAATGTCATTGCTTCTTAATTCACCTCTTGAACCAATTGTGTTGGTGAGTATGATATGCAATTTGGGATTGATTCCTACTCCATTACTAATCTGATCATCAATCAATTTTCATTTGGATGAGAGTTTTTTTTGTTACTAGTCAACCTTCTAATCTAGTTTCCAGTTTCCTCATTGAAATCTGCTTATTGCTTGTTGGCTTCTAACCTTAAAACATTTCCCAACAGTGTAAAGTTTCTCCCTTTATAACCCAAACAAACTTCTGCAAACAAAACTCTTTCAGAGAAGAATTCAAAATGCAGTTCAAATATTCGATGAAATGCCTAAAAGAAACCTGCAAATTCTAAGTATATGATTTCACAAAGTAAATTTTCAGATAAATCTAAAAGATACACACCATTGTCTGAATCTCAACACCTTAAAAAAACCATTCATTCGCTTAAAACCTTCCAATCGACAAAAGCCATTACAGGCAGAGACATCTGTTTATGAGCTACAATAACATCGTTGACTTGAAATCAATCAGAACTCAGGTCACTTTTGATCGTCACCGAAAAGTAAGCGTAGTCGTGAAGCAAATACACCGGTAGAATCAATCGAAGCTTCATGCAGAAGATCGCTCTTGATTTTACTCATACGATCCGTCAAACTATCTTGTTCCTTCTTGAGAGCAGATGTGTCTTCCTCCAGGTCGTGAATTCGGTACTTCTGACTTACCGATCGGAAGCTCAGAAGCAAAATCCCAGTCATGGCGAAGAATTGGAAGAAGCTTTGCTTGTTTTTCTTCACATTCTCGAAGAATCCTGACGCTACAGCAGTTAACGCCTTCGCCGGATCTTTTCCGGTGAGAGGATCAACAGATCCCTGTGGTGCAGACGAAGCCATTGGATGCCAAATGAACAAACGAGGAAGGAAACTATCGTCTAAGGGTTTTTCTAAAGATTTGGGCTTTTGATGCCATGAAGCCCAATAAGTTTTATGCTTTATTCATAAATAGGCCCATCGTTTGTTGATATGATAGCCTCTAATTTGATTGGAAGCGTTTAAAATGCAAAAAAGAAGTGCGTTATTTGGTAAAAACATTTTACAAATTTTAAAGAAACATTCATTATAATTATGATAACTATTAAGTTATAAAATTATCTAAAATTTCACTACTATTTATTGTTCTTGTCTTATTTATTTTATTACATTATTTAAAATTTGTTCTTTACTAGTATTGAATGTGTATGATGGTTCATCTTGGAAATTAAAATTTGGAGAATTTTTGTGTGATTTATATTTGCAAAATCTTAAGAAACCAGATGGCGGAATATTGGAGCTATATAGTTAAACATTCATATTATTCTAATTGATTATCTGCTGGATGGTATAAGAATATAGTATTTGTCCATATTCGTTTCCTCTTGTATACGTGTCATCATCATTTGAAACTTTTGCGAGTTCGAAGTGATTATCTGAATACCGTAATCACCAAATGTAGAGTTAAACACACAAATCACACACAAAAAAAAACTAGAAACCATATGCAAACTTTATAGTATAAAATATAAACTGAGATTACAAAGTAAAGTTGCAAATACAATCAACGAAAAGACACAAGAACAGCTTAAAAGAAAACAATAATCATCATAAAAACACAGCAAATGTCCCACTCCCACATCATTTCAATCTTTCATCTTTTTTTCCTTAAGCAGACACTTTTTCTTTCTTCTCCTCCTCTTCACTGGTCTTGGTGTGATAACCTGGAAGCTTCTCTTTGATCTTTTCCATAATCCCTTTCTTCTCCGCTGGCTCGTCCGTTATTGGTGTTGCTGTTTCAACCAGCGGCGTAGTGTTAACAACTTCTGAATCCTCTGGTTTCTTGCTGTGGCCTGGAAGCTTCTCCTTGATCTTATCCATTAGTCCTTTCTTCTCTTCCTCTGTTTCGTGATGCTCTACAGAATGTGGTGTGGGCATAGTTGTGACAACTGGTACATCATCTGATTTCTCGTCGTGGCCTGGAAGCTTCTCTTTGATCTTCTCCACTACTCCTTTCTTCTCTTCTTCTCCTTCGACAATCTTCTTCTTCTCCTTCTTCTTTTTCTCACCGTCTTCTCCTTCTTCATCGCTTGACTGTTAGCAATTCAAATTTTAAAACCATGAGTATGATTACTTAACCAAAACTACAAGCTATTTCATAAACTTATGTACGGACGAACTCAAGTACTTACAGAGGAAGAAGAGCTGTTGGATCGGTGAAGCTTGCTGAGAAGACTAGGCTTGTTATCTTCTTCTTCCTCGTGCTTCTGATGAAGCTTCTCAATGAGACTTGGTTTGTTCTCCTCATCCTCATCGGTCTTCTCGTGAAGCTCTTCAAGGAGAGTATGCTTATTCTCCTTCACTTCCTCATCTTGGGGCTCCACCACAAACGGCGCTGGTTCAGGTTCAGAGATCTGAGTCTTGTGCTCGAACTCCGATTCTAGCGGTGTTTCTTGAGGTTTCACTTCTTCTTTCTTACCCAAGAAGTTGAACAATCCTCGATCCTTAACCTCTGTCTTGGTCTCCGATGAGTCTTCCGTCGCGATCTTTGGGGTCTCGTGCTCGGGAACGTTCTTGTACTCTTCCGCCATAGTTAGAATCTGATTGAACGGTTAACGAGGATTATGAACAGAAAAGGTTTGAGAAGTTTTCGAATTCGAGATGAGGTTTAAGTTGCTTTAAGATGGTTTTCAAGAACTGTGATGAGTTATTGTGATGAGAGATTAGAGTGGGGGTTTATAGTGTGAGGAGAAGGGTCCATGCCAACGCGGAGGTAACGCTGTAAAAGAATTTATTCATTTTTTAATAAAAGCAGAGGACAGATATTATTTTCTTAAATTGCTTATTGAACTCCTTTGCTTTTACGTCGGTGGATGAGAATCATGAAATCATCCCTTTTAAAAAAAAAAAATATAGTATATGTTTCTAATAGATGATGTGTTGTTATAAACAAATATCACATATCGCATAGTCATGTGTACTTTTTATCTACAAGGAGCTGTTTCGAAGTTTGTTTATGTGGTCGAAGTACATCCGTTTAATTTATTATTCGATTGGATATTATTAAATCAAATACTAGATGAATTGATCTCTTAAAAAAAAATTAAAAGTTCATCAGTCTTTTCTTGTTTTAATCAAAACTTTTGCCTTTTTAAATCTCTTTTCATACTCTTGTTGTATAATTTTTGTATGTGGAAAAAAAAAATATGGAGTTTCGATGTTAAATGCAGGTTTCCAATGTTAAGCAGATTCTTATGCACATAGGAGTTTGTAGCTATAGAAAAAGTTCAAACTTCAAAGGCTGTTTTGCCCAACTATCTCGAGGATTTCAGGTTATCTCTATGATAAATAAAACTAACAATAGCCTCTAAAATTCTATCTTTGAAAGTAAATTAAGGTGTAAATATAACCGAACTATTAACAGGTTTTTAGCTAGTCAAAAATATCACGATGCGCGGCAATAAAATAATTGATGAGGAAAAAACTAACGGTCAGTAAATGTGAAGACTAATGAAGCTGAAAAAAATAAAATAATGTGGAAAGGAATAGGGGATCCAATATATGGTCGCCACGTGTTAGAAGAGCGTTACAGGCCCCAGACTGGTCGGTTCTGATAGGCTTATTTCGTGGATGTCGGTCATGTGGGTCTCCACTGGCACGTCGGCAAATACTAGATTGTAGTATAGAGCAGACATTTTTCGGGTGATTTTTATGAAGTAAATTAACTATATGTTTTTTCCGTATCACCAAAATTCTTTAAAATATGCTACAGGTTTAGAACTTAAAAGGGTTTATCAAAATTTAAAATTGGACTATAGGAAAAATCTTAAAAGTCCTTGAAAATACTATTAAACACCATAAAATACAACTAAATGTACTCTTATCCTTTAACAAAATAAATGTACTCTATATATGAAATTTTATGGATGTGGTGTCGTTTTCGGCTTCTATGTTACATCCATTTACAGACGAAAACTTATTAAGTATTATATTATATATTAAAATAAAGTTGAACAGATGGGGGCGGTCATTGAGAATGGACCATTTCGGATTTTTGCTTAATTTATTTTATTATTATGAATCGTGTTCGGTTGAAAGATTCAAGTCGACGTGCCAAATAATTAAATTGAGACGTTGCATGAACACGCGACCCCGTAACATACCAGAATTCTCTTTTAATTTTTTAGGCATTGGGGCGGTCACTATACCGACACATACGAAACAAAGCAATCGTCTTCGTTACTATAATTATTTAATTGTGTTAAAACTTTACAACAAATAATTTTGTGGGCCTAATCGCAGTATTTTAATCAGGATGAACCTCAAACCAAAATAATTTTCTCGAAACGTTAGCTCTTCTGACATAAATTTCACTCTATAATCGGATTGCCTAATTTAATTTGAATAAAAATAACTCACAACAAAATGGATTAACCCAATATCTTTATCAAAAACAAAAACAAAATCTTCTATACATGAGAAAACATCGCACACAATTATCCCTTAAAAATCACTAATTGATTATAATGAGACAATTGTACCCCAAAGATTAAACAATTTTATAGATTCAAAACACAAACGAACTAACTCGAATTAGTCCCGTACACGTAACGGCAACTTCCCATTACCGAAACTCAAGTTTCTATATTTTTTTATTTAGTTTTACGATTTCGAAAGGCCCAATGTATTTACATCATTACCCTAACATGGGCTTCTAAAATCGAGTCGGGTCAAATCTGATAAGGAACCGGAAAGTTATAACCCGACCCGGAATTTTGACTCCGCCGAGAGTTGGGAAAGGAGGAAGAGAGTCTACGCTAACGAACTTTAGACGAATCGAAACATTGTTTCGTCTCTGAATATTTGAAAATCTCCAGAGTTATTTCCCGTTGTTGGATTCACCGATTTCGAATCCAATCTGCAGAAATTTATCGTCAATCTCGTGTTTCTCCGACGATTCTCCGATTACCAGTCGACTGAGAAGATTGAGATTTTTGGTGGTGAAATCGGATAACACTGCAAAGGAGGAAGCGATGATAACGAGATCGAATCTAGCAGAGCAGCTAAGGGAATATCAGATTCGATCAAAGCATGATTGGGCATCTGTCTCTTTCTTCTCGTCGACCTCGAGTTTTTCTTCTTCTTCTTCTAGGTGAGGATTACTGTTTTATGATTCGAGATCTGTGCGTTGTGCTTTTCAATTTTCGTCTTCCGTATTTATCATAGAGTTGTATTCTTCGCTGGATATTAGCTCAGCTTGCATAATGTTTATAGAATTGGGTTTGGTAACGTGGATTTTACATTTGGAATTTAGGGTTTGAGAGATCTACGTGTTATTTAACATGATCTGGTTTTTTATAGAATTAGATAACATTCGAAATCATCTATTTGTTAAATCTGCACGAAGAATTGTAATTTGGAGGACATAGGAAATGGATGTTGATCTCTGTTTAGCCATCTGATGTATATATCTGGTAATGTTTACCTTAGCCAAGCAATGGATGATTTGGTCCTCTGGCTATACCAGTAATAATATATGTGAAGCTCAAGCTAGCTGCACTCTGACCTTAATGAGACTTTTGACATTCTCATTTCAAGCAATCAGTTGTGTAGGTTAAGTAGCAATAGGTCTTTGAATTTCGTGTGTTTATTAAAGTAATTCATTCTCTCTAACTCAATGTCATCATTGTTGTCTTGATGCTTGCTTGATTTTATCTGATATTCTGCTATTATTATGTTAGTTTTATTATAGAATTTCAACAGCAGTTCTTACTTATCCCTGTGTGATTATAGAGGGTTTTTCATATAGAGATAGACAGAAGTAATGCACCCATGTGTTTCTTGGTTCCTCTAACCTCATTGCCCTTTAAATTGCATTTTCACTCATGCCTACAATGTAGTTCACTCCATTTTCTAGTTACGAAGGAGCTAAATACTATAAACTACAATATATGCCATGTACTTGTCTCTCACAGAGTACAAGTCCCACTGTTTTCTGTCATAAGCATACGAGTAAACTCTTTATTTTGTTTTCTATTTTTAAAAGTAGATCATATTGTATTTGTAGTCAAGTCGATATACATATCTTTTTCGAGATCCAATCATATTAAAATTTGGTTGAAATTCTATTTCTTCTTGTCTCTTACAATCATGATTGAGTCCTTTGCTGTTTGAGATTTACCTAAGCTTTACTAACATGTACACATCTTCATGAGTTATAATTTATTAATAAGCTTCTGTTTGGTTTGATGCAGGGTGGATGTTGTAGTCTTTGTCATCTGGGAGCTAGTCATCTTAGCATTCTTAGTGTTTTCAGCGGTTTCCTTGTACTTCAAGCGTTTGCAACTCGCATTCATCTTGGTATGTGTCACGTTGCTACTACTTATTTGCATGAAGGTCACAAAGCAAGTAAGGTTAGCCAGGAAGAAGAAGCGAAGGATGCTTCTTCCCCTATCTATGTAAAGTTGCAACATCTGTGAAGTTGCAACCTTTTTCTCTTACTTAGCCACAAAACTCACCTCCTGGTTCACCGTGGTGATCCAATTGTGCGTTTAATGGATGAAGATGACAGTTTTGCTCACGACACGGGCTTTAGAGGTTTGAGTCCAGGTAAGGGTGGCTGAGCCGGGCAATTTCAAGGTTTAGGGTTTTAGATCAGACAATCAATTTTCTGATTAGCATTTGGCTTTCTGGTTTTGTTCAGAGAAAAATGTGTTGGAAAGAGTTATGTTTCTTGTGTAACTGTGGTTGTGAAATTCAGTCGGTTTAGGGTAAACCGTAAACGAATGAGAAAAATAACATCTAAGATTGCATTATTTCTAGCGGGCCTCGAAGAGTGGTCTGAAAGTTTGTAATTTGTCTGGTTTTCAGCTTCTACTCGGTTTAGTGATTATGAAACAATAAAGCCAATCGATTTTGGTAAAATTGTGGTCCAATTTATGGTTCAACACTCATCTAAAGAACCACAAAGATGATAATACAACACCAAGTGTAAACTATAACGGTGTACTACTCGGGACTTCATAGTTGAAAAGCGAGGTCTTGTAGGATTTCATGTGACTTGGAAAAAAAGAGAAGAAGAAATTAAAACAAGGGAGATAGATACACAAGAAAGTAAAAACAGAGAAGTTGAGGACGTGAATATATCAAAAATAAAGCAGCAGCAATTTGCTCAAAACGGTCACATCTCACATGCTCTGTTGTCACCACCACATCTCTTTTTACCTCTCACAAACTTAGACTATGTGGTCTCAATTATCTGTAAGTGTTGTTTAACATTAGCAATCAGCCAATCAAATATTATTAATGCACTATTTATCTTGGTTTTACCTCGCTAATTATTAATTGAAACAACAAAATATGTCTTCTACTATTATTCTTGCAAGTTGCAACTATCAATTCATAACATTATTTGTTAAAATATTATGTAAATATCTTTTGTTTTTATCTGTTTTATGAATAAGATTTTTGATAACAAAATATGATTTTTTTATAAAGTTGAAGATTTGGTTTTTATAATACTAACTTGAATATTGTTACTTAAGTTTATCTTTCTTTTTGCCAACAAATTCTTTGTTTATGCCTAGAGAAGCAATATCATAATACAAGCATATTAGTCTCTTAGTAATATTTTTAACCCAAATGATAATAAAAGATCACACGGGGTACCTTTAACTCCTTCCACACATTCCTAATCCTTTTTTTGGGCCACATCACAACTACCACAAACACTAATCACATTTTGTACTACATATAAAGGGAGACAGAGGCAGGTATAGTTTCAGACAGTAACATACTAACAGTATTATATTGGTAACAGATCAAAAGCTCCAATTATGTCTATGACGAAAAGATCTTGCAAGAGACTTAGACTCACCGATTTGATGGAGAAGTGGAGGAAGTGGAAGAAAGGACACTTCGCTGTGTACACCAGAGAAGGCAGAAGGTTTGTTTTGCCATTGGATTATCTCAAACATCCAATCTTTCAGGTCTTATTGGAGATGGCAGAGGAAGAGTTTGGTTCCACTATTTGTGGCCCTTTACAGGTTCCTTGCGATGGAGGTTTGATGGATCACATCCTCATGTTGCTCAGAAACAGAAGTTTCTCTGACCATGATAATGATGGTGATGATGATAATGATGTGAAGAAGAAGAACCATGTTGTGTCTTCCATGAGCACTTCGTGCAAAGGAGCTTCATCGGTTTCATATTTCTTCCCTCTGTCGTTGCCATGCAGCCCATGATCAGAGCAAGCTTCAGTCTCTAGTTTTTTAACAATTTATGTGTTGTGGAGAGCGCTTTTACAGATAAAGGTTTTTTTTCTTCTGTTTGTATATATACAGAAACAGAGATTCTATATAAGCCTTCCGTTTGTTATATCATTATTCAGTTTTGACAGAGATTTCTGTAGAAGAAGTCAATGATCGTTTAACCAAACAAACGAGTTAACTAACAGTGAAAAGTGTGAGCCAAGGATGGTGGACACAGCTTTATGCCTAGACCTAGAGTTTTGAGGTTGTGAGCTTTATAAGTTCTCTTCTTAAAATCTTGCCAGAGGGATTTTTGGGGATTGAAGCCAAAAATGTGACTTTGCGAATCCTCTTATACGGTGATACCTATGTAATCCAAACAAAACTCCAGTTAAAACTATAAGGAACCACGGTTAGATTAGTGACAAAACATGATCAGCATTGTTGAAAAGACCTGTTTTGCGACAAATCCCATGATTTCACTCTCGGATAAGTTACTTGCAGCTTTACTTACGATATATGCCATTGGATATTGCCCAGCTTTCATGTCAGGAATGCTTCAAAAAACCATAAGAAAGAAACGTAAAAAGAGCTTCATCAAAAAACCATAAGAATTAGCTTTTGATGGGTCATTGTTATAATGCAAAAACTTACGGTATCACAGCTGCATCAGCAATCTCTGGATGAGCAAGCAACAATGCCTCCAGTTCAGCTGGAGCAACCTGAGAAACGTTACCCAAAACCACCAAATTTACAATTCAAATGATCCATGCATTAACAAAGCTGATTGATCATTTGTAGTTTTTTAACCTGATAACCATTGCATTTGATCAGCTCCTTTAATCTATCAACAACAAAGACAAACCCTTCACTGTCAATGTAACACAAATCTCCAGTTTTCAACCATCCTTCTGAATCAACAGTAGAGGCAGTAGCTTCTTCGTTCTTTAAATAACCTTTTAAACAACACAACAAGTCTCACACAACAGCAAAACTAAAGACATGAACTAAAGAAGACGAAACAACACCTTTCATCACAGTAGGACTTCGGAGCCAAAGCTCACCCGTTTGATTCACACCCAAGACCCGACCCGTATCAAGATCCACAATCTTAGCTTCCACATTTGGAGCCAACAATCCAGAGGCACCGTACCTCTTAGTCTCTTCTTTAGTAAACATAGAGGCAGCTATAGCCGTTGACTCAGTCAAACCATAACCTTGCAAAATCTTAACCGTCGGATAATTCTCAACGAACTTCTCCGTTAACTCTCTGCTCAAAGGAGCTCCTCCAGCCACGACGGTGTGCAACGAGCTCAGATCGTACTTGGAATTTATCTCATTAGCTCCGTTAACCATAGCTACCAGAATCGGCGGCACAAGTGAAAGATACGAAGACCGGTGAATCTCCACTGCCGAGAGAAGCCGAGCCATCTCGAATTTCGGAAGAACCACGATCGTCCATCCTAACGCGATTAGCCCCGTCACGAAACTACCGAAACCGAATACGTGGCACATTGGGATTGTGCAGACGGTTCGTTGCTCTAAACCGAACCGGGCTCGGTATACTTGTACCAATGCGATTAGGTTACTGTGAGTCAGCATTACTCCTTTGCTCGTCCCCGTCGTGCCTGATGAGTATAACAGAGCCGCCGTGTCGTCTTGGTCGACTCGTTGCTTCATTCGTGACTCACTCGGTTCCGTTTCCATCATCGTCTCTAACCTCCCGACGATTTTCACGCGCTCCTCGTGAGTTTGTGAAGGCACGTGGTTTTCGTCCATGAGAACCACCGGAAGATTCGAATTCGACGCGGCGGAGAGTTTGGAGACGAGTTGGCATGTGGTGAAGGCGAGAACAGGGCGCGAATCGTCGATCTGTTTGGAGATTTCGTCGGAAGTGTTAATCGGATTGGCGGTGGTGATAATGGCGCCGAGTGACATAACGGAGAGGGAGACGATTGGGAAGAGGATGGAGTTCGGAGATAGTATAATTACGACATTGCCCTTTCGCACACCTAATGCATAAAGACAATACGCGACTCTCTCTACACCGAGCCAGAGCTCAGAGAAGCTAAGGCGACGACCAGTGACGGCGTCGACGAATGCGGTTTTACCGCGATGAGGCTGTGATGAAATGAAAGACGTGACGTCGAGAAATTTGTTTGGCGGGAGAGCCATGGGCTCACGCTTACTGTAAAAAATCGACGTTGATTCGCAGAAACCGCTTTTCCGATCATACGACATAGTTTTGGATCCGGTTTCGCCTTCGCTGCTGTGCTTACCCGCCATGTCGAGGGACTTTGGTTGTATCGAAAGCTTCTGAGTGATTGAGTAGTTGGAAAAAATGATTGTCGTCTTCTAAACCAATGACATAACCGTAAACGCCTACTTCAGTTTGAAATGGAATCTTTGAGCGTATTAGGCCTTTGGGCCTAAGCATAACAAGTTCAGTTCTGAGTGTTTGCTCATCTAGTATAAGGTCATAGTCACAGGCTCACAAGTCACAACACATAGCAGCTAAATTATTTTCTAAAACGAATACAAAGTATTTACTCATTTTTAATTCCTAATGATTGCTTAAGAGTTTTTTTATGATTATTCAAACAGATTTAGGTAGTGTTATATGAAAGGAAGGTTGTGACAGTATGTGTGAAGCAAATAGTGAAATATATCCTTTCAAAGTTTAGAAGTGGCAAGCTTGATAAGATCTTTGCGTTGTTTTGCATGGTACGGAGTTCATAAATGCGTCCTTTCTTATTTTTTTATACGGTCGCCACCTGATCATCAAATTAATAATAATATACTTTTACTTATCATAACATTGACTTTTATCACCCAAAATATGTAAAGTACGAAAAAATAAAAAAATGTTACGAAAATATGATTATCCATTTTTAAAGAGAATTAATATTATAATATTTTTGTCATCGGTAAACAATCAATGTAATGTGCCTATAAATAAAGTTTGTAGATGTAAATGTGTATTAGGTACGAAAAAATAAGTTTGAGCAGTAAGTCATATTCATTCACGTCTCTTTCATCACCTATATAAATAAGATATTATATCCTATAATATATACATATACATATATATATATATATCACAACACGTTATCAGCACGACTCGTTCTAATACCGAAAATGTGAGATTTAATTTATGTTTAATTTATTTTCTATTAACGGAAAGATAGGCTCTGCCTTCTTCATTTATATGTTATTTCGGGATGATAGGCGTTGCATTCCCCGAACCAATCGTTATTAGAGGCTATGCTTTTTTACGATCATGATGATCATATGGTAGACTATATCACCTCAGATCATATCGTACGTTCTGCCACCTTAAACGGCTTATGATCATATGGTAGACTATGTCACCTCAGATCAGTGTCTTATTTATAACTAAATGTCCAGAAGACATTTATTGAAAAAGTTCCAGAAGAACTCTATGTCCAGAAGACATATATGAAAGTTCCAGAAGAACTCTATGTCCAGAAGACATACGTGAAAGTTTCAGAAGAACTCTATGTCCAGAAGACATAATGAATTTGTCCAAAAGACAAATCATATGCTTTAAATTATTGTTTTTTTAATTTAAATTTATTATCGCAAATTATTTGTTATTTCAATTTATGTTTTTATTATGCTTACAAATTTTAAATTTTTATCATGCCATTAAAATTTTTTTTAAAGTTAAATTTTAATTAAATTTGTACTTAATAAATTGTTATACAGTTATCATGTCAAATTTAGCAAAACTCGAGATTGCTGCTCTTAATATATCTGGAAATAATTTTATGAGGTGGGCAGTTGCAGCAAAGATGCATTTAAAAGCAAGAGGGATCCTTGATACCATCGATAAATCAAAGTCTACTCCAGAAGAGAAAAAGGCTATTGCTATGATATTTTTAACTCACCATATCCATGATGGTTTAAAAGATGAATATATGACGAAAAAATATCCTGCAAATCTTTGGCAATCACTCAAAGATAGGTTCGATCACTAGAAATATGTGATCTTACCGAAAGCTAAACATGAGTGGTTGAATCTCCGGTTTCAGGATTACAAAAGTGTTAGTGAATATAATTCCGCTTTGTTTGGAATTACTTCCAGGATAATTCTATGTGGAGAGAAGATAAGTGATTATGATATGATCGAAAAAACTCTCCAAACTTTTCATCCTAGAAACCTAATCCTGCAGCAACAATACCGGACGAATGGATACCAGAAGTATTCAGAGTTGATGCAAGTTCTATTGGTTTCTGAACAAAATAATGAACTTGTGATGTTAAACCATCAAACTCGTCCTACTGGATCAGCTTCATTCCCAGAAGCGAATGTTGCATCATCCAATTATAATTATGGATGAGGACGCGGTCGAAGTTATGATCTTGACTGTGGACGAGGAGGATATGGACGTGGACGTGGACGCGGACAAGGAAAAAGGTTTTGCCATAATGATTACAACGCTGAAAGAAATAATAAAAGGTTCAAAGAGAACGAAGTTGGTCGTGTGACAAATAAGCAGCATGAAAATGCTTGTTACAGATGCGGCGTGAAAGGACACTGGTTCCGTACCTGTCGTACGTCTAAATATTTGGCCGATCTGTATCAAGAATCACAAAAGGCTAAAGAAATAGCAAATGAATCCAACTTCATTCATGGCGACTCCAAACCTTCTTTCGATGGCTTAAATGATGATACATCTCTCGATATTGCTGATTTCGTAGTTGATTCTGAAGCCATCAACGAGAAACAAAATGACTAAGATCTTTCTGAAGAATAAACTATGACATGATGTATAAATAGTTATGGTTGTTAATCTTTGTGAAGAAAAAAATAAAAACTAAAAACTCAACGTTTAATAGTGTTTTGTTTATCTGTTTGTTGTAAGTTAGTTTTCATTGTATGAATATTTATCTTTTATGAATATTTTTAAATTCAGAAAACGTCAATCTTTGACATCGGGAATGGAGACATATGTCTGGCAGACAGTGCTACTACGCACACAATAATTAAGGATAAAAAGTATTTTTCCTCTCTTAAAATAAAAGATTTCACTAGAAACGTAAATACTATATCTAGTAATGCAAAAATTATTTTGGACTCCGGAAGAGTCAGTTTTTCAATGCCAAGAGAAACAAAATTTAAAATAGATGATGCATTATTTTTCCTAAATCTTACAGAAATTTGTTAAGTTTCAAAGATATCAGCAGAAATGGATATCACATAGAAATTATGAATAAGAAAAGCATTGGATATCTTTGCATTATATTAGTTATTTCGGAGAGAAAATAGATATTAGAAGAGCTAGCAGCTTTATCCTCCAGAATATATTCCACAAAAATAAATACGACTGAATCATATATTACAGTAAATCTGAATTTTACAAGTACATTCAAAATCAGGCATGAACGTTTAGGGCATCCTGGTTCAGTCATGATGAAAAAAAATTGTGGAAAATTCAAATGGCCATCCGTTGAAAAACCAGAAGATTTTTCAATCGAAAAAATTTTCATGTAATGCTTGTTCTTAAGGAAAACTAATAACTCTTAGAGAGAATACATGGTGATATATGTGGGCCTATTCACCCACAATGCAGACCATTTCGATATTTTATGGTATTTATTGACGCATCAGCAGATGGTCATATGTATGTATGTTGACTACACAAAATATGGCTTTTGCAAGATTCATTACCCAAATAATCAGGTTGAGAGCACAATTTTCTGATTATACAATAAAGAAAATGAGATTTGATAACGCTGGTGAATTCACTTCACAAGCCTTCAATGACTATTGTTTGTTATTAGGAATTAATGTTGAACATCCGGTCCCGCATGTTCATACACAAAATGGCTTAGCCGAATCTTTGATTAAACGGTTACAACTTATTGCTAGACCGTTAATATTGAGAATAAAGCTCCCAATTTCAGTATGGGTCATGCAATTTTGCATGCTGCTGCACTATATCAAATACGGCCAAGTGCATATCATAAGTACTTCCCAAAATGATTAGTATCTGGCCAAGAGCCAGATATATCTCATCTCCGAGTTTTTGTGTGTGCGGTTTATGTTCCTATAGGTCCACCACAAAGAACAAAAATAGGACCACATAGGAGATTGAGAATATATATCGGGTATACATCATTAAGTAAAATTCGTTATCTCGAACCGCAAACTGGTGATATGTTTACGGCACGTTTTGTCGATTACCATTTTAATGAAGATGAATTCCCAGCGTTAGAGGGGGAAATTAAGAAAGTTCCAAAAGATATTACATGGTGCATATCATCTTTGTCGTACCTTGATCCCCCTACAAAACAACGTGAACTAGAAGTTCAAAAAGTTGTATATTTACAGAATTTGGCAAATCAATTACCAGATGCGTTCACTGATACAAAAAGGGTAACGAAATCATATATACCCGCTGTGAATGTTCCATCAAGAATTAATGTTCTAGAAGAAAAAACTGATGGAAAAGCAGTAAATGAACCTAAAGTTCAATTGAAAAGGGGGAGACCAGTGGGATCAAAGGATAAAAATCCCCGAAAGAAAAAAAAGTTGGGAAAAATGAATGAGACTGGTCCAGAAGAACCAAATACAGCGAAAAGTCCTAAGACAAAACTGATTTAGAAAAACATGAGATTTCTATCAACTATGCCCAAAATAGAAAAGTATGGGTTAGAAATGAGATAGAAGATGATGATAAAATTTTCTCATTCGCTGTATCCAAAAAAATTGATTATGAAGGTGATGATCCAGATCCAAAGTCCATATTAGAATGGTAGAAAAGATCTAATTGGGAGAAATAGAAAATAGCCATGAAAACTGACTTAAACTCCCTCAATAAAAGAAAGGTGTTTGGACGTATCGTCACAACGCCTGAACATGTAAAACCCGTTGGATATAAATGGGTTTTTGTTCGGAAAAGAAATGAGAAAAATGAGGTAACAAGATACAAAGCCCGACTTGTTGCCCAAAGATTTTTTTCTCAATGACCGGGAATGGATTATGAAGAAACATATTTCCCGGTTATGGATGCAATTACTTTCAAATTTTTGATGAGCTTAGCGGCATCTAAAAATCTAGAAATGTATCTAATGGATGTTGTGACTGCATATGTATATGGTTCATTTGATAATGAGATATATATGAAAATCCCTGAAGGATTGAAAATGCTTGAAACATTAAGCTCAAAAGCTAAAGAAATATGTTCAGTAAAATTACAGCGATCACTTTACGGATTAAAGCAATCAGGACGCATGTGGTATAATTGCTTAAGTACATATTTGTTGAGTAAAAGATATACCAACAATGCGATACACCTTTGTGTATTTATTAAAAAATCTTTATTTGGTTTTGTGATTAGCGTTGTATATGTGGATGACTTGAATATAATTAGAACTTAAAAGGAGATTGATGATGCCAGAACTCATATGAAAGAAGAGTTTGAAATGAAAGATCTTGGACAGACAAAATTTTGTCTTGGACTCCAGATCGAGCATCATCGAGATGAAATTTTTATACATCAATCAAATTATACCAAAATGATCTTAAAACGCTTTTATATATGGATAAAGCGACTCTTTTGAGTACTCTAATGGTCAATAGATCGATTAATGTTGATAAATATCTATTTCGACCTTGTGAGGATAACGAAGAAGTATTAGGTCCTGAAGTACCTTATATGAGCGCTATTGGTGGACTTATGTATCTTGCAAATTGTATCTGACCCGATATAGCATTTGCTATAAATTTACTTGCAAGATATAGTTCATCTCCTACGCGCAAACATTGAAATGAAATAAAACATATTTTTCGTTATCTTCAGGGAAAAACTGACTTGCGATTATTTTACCCTAGAAACTCCACTTTCGTTTTAGCTGGTTTTGCAGATGCAGACTATCTATCAGATCCACATAAAGCCCGATCGCAAACAGAATATGTTTTCACAGTTTGAGGTACTGCAATCTCTTGGCGTTCCCAAAAGCAGACTTTGGTCGCTACTTCATCAAATTATGCCGAGCTATTGCACTTCACGAGGCATATAGAGAATGTGTGTGGCTCAGATCGATGACTCAACATATACAACAGTCAAGCGGAGTAGTCAATGACAAACAGCCAACAAAATTGTTCGAAGATAATGCTGCATGTGTTGCCCAACTCAAAGAAGGCTATAGATCAAGAGCGACAGAACGAAGCATATTCCCCTAAGATTTTTTTCTTACATACGAGAACTCGAGAAGAATCAAGAAGTAGACATCCAATATATCCGCTCAACGGACAATGCAGCTGATTTATTTGCAAAGGCGCTTCCAACTACAACATTCAGAAAATATGTTCATAGTATCGGAATGCGTCACCTATGAGATTTATGAAGAAGAAGATTTGTCCATCATTTCACGGAGAGATTATGTTACTGTACTTTTTTTCTCTTGTTATGGTTTTTATCTTATTGGGTTTTTCCATGATAAGATTTTTAACGAGGTAGTACGTAATATATTAATAATGATGAATAATTAAGAAGGAGTGTTACGAAAATATGATTATTCATTTCTAAAAAAAATTAATATTATAATATTTTTGTCATTAAGTCGGTAAACAACCGACGTAATGTGCCTATAAATCAAGTTTGTAGATGTAAATGTGTATTAGGTACGAAAAAGTAAGTTTGAGCAATAAGTCATATTCCTTCACGTCTCTTTCATCACCTATATAAATAAGATATTATATCCTATAATATATACATATACATATATATATCACAACAAAAAATAAGACAATGAAGACTGTGTTGTTTTTGTGATCATATATATAAGTACCTGTTTAGAGATAAAGTCGATAACTTGATTCTCAGAGAGATATTACTGTGAGGTTTTCGTGCCACATAAGCCATCGGATATTGTCCCGCTTCTTTATCCGGAAACCTTTGCGATACACAAAAACACAAACATAAATATTGTTTTGTTGTTTCGGAGGCTAAATTCATTACGTTTTAATTGAAATACAGAAAAGATTATGAATTATGTTTACGGAATAACGGCTGCATCGATAATGTCCGGGTGAGTAATTAGAAGAGCCTCTAGTTCACCCGGAGGCACCTGGTAGCCTTTGTATTTGATTAGTTCTTTCAATCGATCCACAACAAAAAGAAACCCATCCTCGTCGATATAGCAGAGATCTCCAGTTTTTAACCATCCTTCTATATTAGTGGTTTGGTTTGTAGCTTCTTCATTTCTGAAATAACCTTATAAGCAAATAAAATAAATTTATTCAAAAAATATAAAGAAAATGTTATTTAAGATGTTTTCTTTTGTTCTTTAAATAAAAGTTTACATGTATGATCTTAATTTATAAACCTTGACATTGGTTTATTCTCTAATAGTTAAAATCTACCAATTCGAATGCATACAAAAACTCCATATACTAGTATACTATAAATCTTCTGCTAGCTAACATTTTGAAATGAATTTATATATTAAAAAAAAAGAATGTTTTGAGAAAGATAGAAACAAAAATTCTACACAGTGTCTACTTTGCTCTTTTCAGTTAAAGTGTCGACGTTACAAATACTAATCATATGTACAAATTTGATTATTCGCGCTAATCTAAACTCTAAGCAAATTAATGGTACTACGTAAAAATTAAAGAAAACGAAAATTTGAAAGCAAATAGCCAAATACTAGTTGTTCCTTTTACTATATTTGATCCATTAAAATTAGATAAACTTGATCATAATAAAAAAATTAAAATTTCCGTTGAATATTTTTTTCATTTATATATTTAAAATACTATATATATAAATTTTTTTTTGATAAAAAACTAAAATATTATATATTTGTTGTAAACTAGAGAGAATTATGGGAGAATTTCGTGTGTTGTATTATCAATAATGAGGTTCCAATAGAACCTTTATATAGGAATCAATACAAGAGATAAAAGGTAAATCCTATTCGGAATAGGAAAAGTATAAACCGTCTTAAGTCTCATCGGATATGGGCCTGATGGGCTAGAGTTTGACAATCCACAATGATTTATAACACTCCCTTGGATGTCATAACTCTAAGAGCTCAGACGCTTTGGATGTTGCCTCATTAAAACCTTTCTCGGAAAACCCAGTTGGGACAAAACCGAGATAAGGAAAAAAGAGTACAACACGCATTACTCCCCCGTTCAACATCATCGAATGTATTTCAATCTTCGCATTCCAATCTGATGTATTAGCCTTGAATGTCGAGGTTGGTAGAGACTTTGTAAATAGATCTGCTGAATTTTCACTTGAACGAACTTGTAGAACTTGTACTTCTCCATCCTTTTGTAGATCATGCGTGAAGAAGAATTTTGGCAAAATATGTTTCGTCTTGTCTCCCTTAATATATCCATCTTTGAGTTGTGCTATGCATGCTGCATTATCCTCGTACAATATGGTTGGTTCCTCCTTTCCTTCGGTCATTCCACAATCCACTTTAATATGTTGAGTCATTGATCTCAACCAAACACATTCACGGCTAGCTTCATGCATCGCCAAGATTTCTGCATGGTTGGACGATGTAGCAACAAGAGTTTGCTTCATGGATCGCCAAGATATAGCCGTACCACCGTGAGTAAAAACATATTCCGTTTGGGATTTAGCATTGTGTGGATCCGAGAGGTAACCTGCATCCGCAAAACCAATCAAACCATCTTTGTTATGGTTAGTATAAAATAATCCCAAATCTTTCGTTCCTTGTAGGTAACGAAGTATATGTTTAATCCCATTCCAGTGCCTTTGGGTCGGACATGAGCTAAATCTTGATAATAAATTCACGGCAAAACATATATCTGGCCTAGTGTGGCTCGCCAAATACATCAAAGCTCCTATGGCACTTAGATATGGCACTTCGGGACCAAGGACGTCTTCATCATCCTTCTTTGGACCGAATGGATCTTTATCCAAGTCAAGGGATCTCACAACCATGGGGCTAGACAATAGGTGAGATTGGTCCATGTTAAATCTCTTGAGTACTTTCTCTGTATATGCCATTTGATGCACAAGGATTCCATTATTCATGTACTCAAGTTGTAACCCCAAACAAAATCTTGTTTTTCCTAAATCTTTCACCTCGAATTCTTTTTTTAGATATTCGACTGTTTGGGAAATTTCCTCAGAGGTTCCTACGATATTCAGGTCGTCTACATACACCACGATGATTACAAACCCCTTAGTAAATTTCTTTATGAATACACACGGATTTATGAGGTTGTTCTTATAGCCCTCTTTGACTAGATATTCACTTAGTCTATTATACCACATTCGACCTGATTGTTTCAATCCATAAAGACTTTTGTTCAACTTTATACAATGTTGTTCTCGAGAACTTTCTTTATCTTTGAGCTCAATTCTCTCTGGGACTTTCATATATATTTCATTATCCAGTGGACCATATAAGTATGCGATTACAATATCTATTAACCGCATATCCAAATTTTCTCTTATGGCCAGACTTATTAGGAATCTAAATGTTGTAGCATCCACCACATGGGAGTATGTCTCCTCATAATCTATTCCTGGTCTTTGCGTGAATCCTTGTGCAACAAGCCGTGCTTTATGTCTCACGATTTCATTATTTTCATTCCTTTTCCTCACAAAGACCCATTTGTGTCCAACTTGTTTAATATCAAGAGGTGTCCGGATTATAGGACCAAATACATTCCTCTTCCTTAATGAATTTAACTCCACGTTTATATATTCTTTTCATTTAATCCAATCTTTTCTCTGAGTGCACTCTAATATTGACGTGGGTTCTAGATCCTCGCTTATATCTATAATGTCAAGTGCTACCTTGTATGCAAATATTTCATCAATGTCGACATTCTTTCTATTCCATTGTTTTCCAGACATGACATAATTTATTGAGATCTCATTATTGTCAAGAACTTCAGGACCTTGAAGCTCGGCGTCCCGAGTATCAATGTTTGGTTCCTTTGGTTCATTCATGTCTAGGGTTCTAATAATCTCGGATTCTCCCATTGCACCTTTCTTTGATTTCCGAGTGTTCTTATCCTTGGAACCTAATGGTCTACCTCTCTTTAAGCGCGCTTTAGATTCTGTAGCAACTTGATTGTGTCCCTCTTGGACATCAATTCTTATTGGTGCATTAACAGCTGGTATATATGACTTTGTTACTCTCTTCGGGTCAGCAAATGAATCTGGTAATTGATTAGCTAGCTTTTGTAAATGTATAATCTTTTGGACTTCTATTTCACATTCTTTAGTCCGAGGATCTTGCCATGTTAAGGATGTTTGATTCCATGTAATTTCCTTTACCAGTCTGTTATTATCTCCTTCTAATGTTGGATAGTTGGATTCGTCAAAGTGACAATCCGCATACCTGGCCTTAAATAGATCACCCGTGGTTGGCTCAAGGTACTTAACTATGGTGGGAGAATCATATCCAACATATATCTCCATCCTCCTTTGAGGTCCCATTTTACTTCTCTGTGGTGGAGCAATTGGTACATATATGGCACATCCAAATGTCTTAAGATGGGATATGTCTGGCTCATGACCCGTTAGCAATTGCGATGGGGAATATTTGTGTTCACTAGATGGTCTGATGCGAATTAGTTCAGCTGCATGTAAAACTGCATGTCCCCAAGCTGAGACCGGGAGTTTTGATCTCATTAGTAATGGCCTCGCAATTAGTTGAATGCGTTTGATAAATGATTCGGCCAATCCATTTTGTGTATGTACATGTGCCACAGAATGTTCTACACTTACCCCCATGGACATACAATAATCATTAAACGCTTGGGACGTGAATTCACCAGCATTATCTAGACGTATAGTCTTTAAAGGAAAATCTGGAAAGTGTGCTCTTAGACGAATTATTTGAGCAAGTAATCTCGCAAATGCCAAATTTCGAGTTGATAATAGACATACGTGTGACCGTCTCGTGGATGCATCAATAAGTACCATAAAATATCTAAACGTCCCACAAGGTGGATGAATTGGTCCACAGATGTCACCTTGTATTCTTTCCAGAAAATTAATTGTTTCCTAATTCACTTTTACTGGTGATGGCCTGACTATGAGTGTCCCTAGTGAACATACTTCACACGTGAGATTCTTTGGGATAACTCTTCTTTCTTTCAATGTGTGCCCATTTGTATTTAATAATAATTTTCGCATCATGTTATGCCATAGAGTGAAATTTTTGGAAAACACTTTGTTTACCGTGGCATTTGCTTCTATCATATTTATCTTAGCACAATAAAGGCCTGTAGATATGGCAGGTATGGTTTCTAGGATTTTCTTATGGCCATTAGGCAGTTTAAATATCATAAGGAATTCTTTTTTTTATTGCCTTTATTTATTATGTCAAATCATTCATTTTTCAATGTTTTGTAATAATATGTTTGCTTTAATCTATATCCTTCTATTAAATTAGCCATACCGCTATGGTACATATATTGGCACTTTTGAGTGTGAGATTTATGAAATATCTTTTGTCTCTTAGAATCGTGTGGCTTGATCCACTATCCACCACGAAAATATCCTTGTCATCATTCATTCTTCAAAATCAATAATCATATTTTAGAGACTTAAAACAATATCCTTTCATTAAATCAAATAAATCTAAAATAATAGCAATAACAAATAAATTCAAGAACATAAATCCAAGCAAATAAAAACACCAAAACCAAACATAGAAACTAAATGTCGAGATCAACTTTATTCTTTTAGACAATCTGAAGTCTCATATTGCATTAGATCATCTTGCTCATGATCAAAATCATTTTCATGATCTTGATGGACCAAATTTGCTTCTGGATTCTTCCCTTTAATACTCTCTTGATAGAGGTCAATCAAATACTTGGGAGTTCTACATGTTTTGGCCCAATGATTCCCCATTCCACACCGATGGCATCCATGCTTGTTGGCGAGTTTTGTGGCTGAGAAAAATTGCCACGGCCTCTTCCACGGCCTTGATTAAAGTTGGGTTGATACCCTCGGCCTCTGCCTTGTCCTCGGCCATAGGGACTCGAGCTGGCCACGCCCTCCTTGCCATCTTCCACGCCCACGGCCTCGGCCTCTACCTCGGCCATTAAACTCTTTATGGACATGGTTTGTTTTTTTCTTTTCTTCAGCGGCAGAAGGCTTCAGGGAGTGGGGTTGATCCGGGAGGTCTCATTTCACTATTTCTCATCAATAACTCATTGTTTTGCTCAGCTAGCAATAAACAAGAGATCAAACTTGCATATGTCTCGAAGCCCTTTCCACGATATTGTTGTTGTAATAATACGTTACTTGTGTGGAATGTAGAGTATATCTTTTCAAGCATCTCTTCTTCAGTTATTTTCTCACCACACAACTTCAATTTAGAGACAATCTTAAATAGGCCGAGTTATACTCATCCACGGATTTAAAATCCTGGAACCTTAGATTCCTCCATTCATACATTGCCTTTGGTAACATCACCGTTCTATGGTGATCATATCTTGTTTTCAACTCGTTCCAAAGGTCAAGAGGATTTTTAATTGTCAAGTATTGATCTTTGAGACTCTCAGCAAGATGATGGCGAATTATCATAATTGCCATGTATCGATTTCTTTCATTCTCATTATTATTCTCAACGATACATTCGCCAAGTCCTTTAGACTTTAGAGTGATCTTAATATCCAATACTCATTGTAGATAGTTATCTCCCGAGAGAGTAAGGGCAGCAAATTCCAAGTTTTGGATATTCGACATCTGAAATTATGCATCATATTCTCTTAAGTATCACAAAATTTTAATATTCATGCATGGTGTAAAACAATTTACGTGATAATATTCTAGCAACCTAGCATGCTCAAAATACAAGTTCAAATTATCATGCAAGGTTCTCATGCAGCTTAAATATTTATATATTGATCAGATTTTAATTTGTGACAATTATTATCATGCAACCGATTTAACAAAATAGCAAGGTTATGTAAAATAAATTCATGCGATAATAATCTAGCAAAATTATATGATCGAATTTTCATGCAAGATCTTAACATATCTATGTGCTTTGATCGGATTTTAATTTATGATAATTAATCATGTAATCAAATTTATCAATCAAACAAACAATCATATGTGGATCAATTAGGGTTTATACATATATGTGCAATATCCATATTAATTAGGGTTTCATAATTATTTAACCAAATTCATAACCTCATCGTGAATATCAACAAACAAATAATAATTAATCACATTAAGAATATCCGTGTCTTGACACTCCAAAGCAATCATACAATTAATATTGAACATGAAAAACCGAACATGCTATATAATTAGGGTTTTTATCGAACAACGGATCATACATCCGAACACATGACTTCCGGTTAGCCGGAACAACCGAGCATTGGAACATATATCTGAATATAGATCATCTTTTAGGGTTTTGGAGATTTCCTAATTTAATTAGGGTTTACCGATTTCGTGGTTATATATGTTCTAGGGTTTTAGAACTTACCTTAGAGATTCGGTTTGAAGTGGAAATCACGAACCAGATATCTTCCTCAAGAAATACACTCAATCAATTTTTTCACAACTCCGTTACCATGTATTGGGGGAACCGAGTCTCGGAGAGAAGTAAGATTGATCGATTCAAGAGATTCTTTGCTTTGCTTTGATCCGGTTGCTTTGTGATCGGGCGAGATTAGGGTTTTAGATGCGCTAGCTAGGGTTTTAGAGACTATCGTCTTGATAACGTGTTGTAAACTAGAGAATTATGGGGAATTTCGTGTTGTATTATCGATAATGAGGTTCCAATAGAACCTTTATATAGGAATCAATACAAGAGATAAAAGGTAAATCCTATTCGGAATAGGAAAAGTATAAACCGTCTTAAGTCTCATCGGATATGGGACTGATGGGCCAGAACTAGAGTTTGACAATCCACAATGATTTATAACAATATTGCATTTTAAAATTAAACCGTTGCTACCTTTTGAAATAGAAGGACCCTTAAGCCAGAGCTCGCCCGCTTGGTTAATGCCCATGACCCGACCCATATTCGTATCCACGATCCTAACCTCCACATCAGCCGTCAACGTCCCCGCTGTCCCGTATCTCCGGCTATCCTCAACGGAATCAGCCGTAGCTCCTGCACCGTTTGATTCCGTCAAAGCGTATCCTTGAAAATATTCACCGTCGGATATTTCACAAGAAACCCTTCCGTAACCTCCTTGCTCAACGGTGCTCCACCGGACCTCACCTTTCTCAGGGAGCTGAGCTGAGATCATACTTAGCCTTGATCAAATCTGCATCGTTAACCATAGCTACCAAAACCGACGGCGCCGAGAGACATGATAGCGTGACAAACCACGGGAATGTATATGGAGTTTGGTGAAAAGACGAGGACAACGTCGCCTTTCCTTATTCCGAGTTCATAAAGATATTCGGCCACGCGATCGGCGGCTATCCAGAGATCCGAGAAGCTTAAGCGTTGGCCTGCGGCGGCGTCGATGAAGGCGGTGGTGCCACGGTACGGTTGAGAGGAGATGAAAGTTGTAACGTCAAGCGACGGATTCGCCGGGAGAGTAAATGGTCGTTACTATAGAATGTAGAATTGGATTTGCAGAAACCACTTCTGGGATCAATGAGAGATGATGATGATGATCTTTCTGAATTTGCCATTTTTCTCTATAAACACCAAAACTCCGGGGGAGAATTTAAGGACTGGCTTGTTTATTAAAATAGCAAGCTTTGTTCTGACAATGACATAGCTGTTTCTGTTATTTTTATAATACAAAATCAAAATGGGATGATTTAGTGGGACCAACAAGATCAAAAGAATCAATTTCTATTAGAAATTCTATTATGACTTGCTACGGTTTAATTTGTCTGCAAAATAAAAACTCGAAAATACGTTTTTAAAAAAATTATAATTATTTTAAACCTATCGACACTTGAGTCCGTATTGAATTGGACCAAAAATACTTTCTTTTTTGTAACTAAAATTATTTTAAACTCATCGACACCCTAAGTCTAACTAAGTATCAATTATATCTTGTGTTGCACTAATTGTATCCAGTTGGATCCAATCCGTATTGCATCAGTTGTACTCACTTTAATTCCAATGAATACCAATATATCCCGTGTTTTATCAAGTTGTTCCACAAATAGCAGATTTAAATCGTGGATGCGCGAACATACACCGAATGTTCAAATTACTGAATTAATGTGTTTTTGTTGATATAATTTATAATTACATCGAATTCTAATTTTATTAAAAGTAAAATTGTCATTATTTTATAGAATTATGTTATTATTCAATAAGTTTTTGGAAATAGTGACATTAAAGAAATATACTCAGGTTTAACTAAAATATTCCACTTTTTCACATTTAAGCTAACTACTCACACTATTTAATCATTCATTCATTTATACTATTTAATCATTCATTTATATGATATATTAGAATTCATTATTGTTTTCCAGAGATGCCATTTTCCCCGGCACTGAAAATTCTTTTCTATACTATAATGCAGAAATAAATTACATGCTGTAGAAAACGAAAATAATTTAATAACAAAAAAAAATTTCTTCAACGTGGTGGGGTTAGGAGATTTTTTTCTCTCCTCTTATTAGCATACTAGTGAACGTATCAACTATCAATAGTGGGTAAAAAACCTACATAATTCAAGTTGATCAGATATTTACATTTACTTAAGTATTAACCAGTTGAATAAACGTAATTGCGTCAGGTTTGCGAAAAACGTTAAACACGGTACAAATACAATATCTATTGAAGTCCCGACAATCACACTTTGTTTGTAAACGTTAAATTTTTCATTTAGCCTCTGGAGTTGGCGAATGACACGACTAGCGAATGAAATATTAATCTCTGCACTGATTCACAACTCAAGTAAAAATATTATACAGATCAAAGTGACAAATGTCGATCGCGATTCATTTAAAGCTTAGAAGTGGCAAGGTTGATTAGGTCTTTACGAAGTGTCTTGCCCGAAGGAGTCTTTGGTATGGAATCTATAAATGCAACCTTTCTTATTTTCTTATACGGTGCTACCTGTTTATCACATTTTCATATATTTATCATCTAAATTTTAAAAAACAAATTATATATAATGAATTGATCAGTTATGGATATGATCATACACATACCTGTTTAGAGATGAAGTCAATAAGTTGTTTCTCGGAGACATTGCTCTTAGGCTTTCGAACCACGTAAGCCATTGGATATTGTCCTGCTTCCTTATCCGGAAACCTTTACGATTCACAAAACCAAACAGAAATATAAGCAAACTTCATTGTCGTTTTGATGTTTTGAATGGCAAAACCAAAAAAAAAAGTGACACTGAAGACTTTACGGAATAACAGCTGCGTCGAGAATCTCTGGGTGGTTCATTAGAAGAATCTCTAATTCAGCTGGAGGTACCTATTATACAAATCCAAAACGTAATATTTGTTTGTTTGTTATATTTTTTAAAAGAAATGTTAAACAAATGAATAACCAAATTTACCCATTAACATCATTTAGATTTTCCTAACCTGGTAACCTTTGTATTTGATTAGTTCTTTCAATCGATCAACGATAAAAAGAAATCCATCATCGTCTATATAGCAAATATCTCCCGTTTTAAGCCATCCTTCTGTATTTATAGTTTCTTTTGTAGCTTTTTCATTCTTAAAATTACCTTTTTACACAAAATAAATACAAGTTATTCAAAAACCTTTGCCATGAAAATGTGGACAAATTTTTTTTTTATATTTTACCTTTGGTAAGAGAAGGTCCTTTGAGCCAAAGCTCGCCCGTTTGGTTCACACCCATGACCCGACCCGTATCCGGATCCACAATCCTCGCTTCCAAACCGGAAGACAACAAACCCGCCGCACCGTATCTCCGACTCTCCTCCACCGAATTAATCGAAGCTCCTCCACCGTTTGATTCCGTCAAAGCGTATCCTTGAAAAATATTAACCGTCGGATATTTCTCTACAAACATTACAGTAGCGTCCTTACTCAACGGCGCTCCACCGCTCCTCACCGTTCTCAGGGAGCTGAGATCGTACTTGACCTTGATCAGATCTGCATCGTTAACCATAGCTACCAAAACCGGCGGCGCCAAAGCCAGAACCGTGGCTTTGTACTTCTCCACCGCCGCCATCATCTCGTGGAGCTCGAACCTCCGGAGGATTATAACCGTCGAACCCAACGCTACGGTGCCCATAGCGAAATATAATAACCCGTAGGTGTGAAACATTGGGACGGTGCAGAGGTAAATCTCGTCTCGGTTCAAATTAACCGAGATGAATCTCGCCACATGAGCGGTTAAATTCCCGTGAGACGAGATCACTCCTTTGCTCGGTCCTGTCGTACCCGACGAGTAAAGCATCATTGCTGTGTCTTCCTTGTTGACTCGTTCCTTGACTCGTTGACCACTCGGTTCCTTCTTCATCATCTCTCTTAAACTCCCAACAACTCTGACTCCGAGAGTGGGATCCACGCGCTCCTCGTCTTCGTCGATGAGTACGACGGAGATACCGGATGGGAGTTTAGATGCCAGGTGGAGCGTGGTGAAAGCGAGAGTTGGATTGCTGTCGGCGATCTGTTTGGAGATTTCACCGGCGGTGTTGAGAGTGTTGGCGGTGGTGAGGACGGCGCCGAGAGACAAGACGGAGTGGCAAACGACGGGAATGTAGGTGGAGTTTGAAGAGAGGACGAGGACGACGTCGCCTTTTCGTAATCCGATTTCATGGTGTAGACAGTCGGCGACACGATCGACGGCTATCCAGAGATCGGAGAAGCTTAAACGGTGGCCTGTGGTGGCGTCGATGAAGGCGGTGGTGCCACAGTGTGGTTGAGAGGAAATGAAAGTTGTGACGTCAAGCGACGGATTCGCCGGGAGAGTAAATGGTCGTTTACTATAGAATGTAGAATTTGATTTGCAGAAACCACTTCTGGGATCAATGAGTGATGATGATGATGATGATGATGATCTTTCCGAATTTGCCATTTTTCTCTCTAAACACCAACTCCCGGAAAAAAAGTTTTCAAGAGTGGCTAATATTTAAAATTAATTTGTAGAAAAACTTCTGTGAGCACTTTGTTTTTTCTTCTTCTCTTTCTAATAATTCAAAGTTGAATGAATAACTGGATTAAAAACATCAATATTCAACATGCCTATAACTTTATGAAATGGAGTTTGTGAGGAAAAAAAAAGAAATAATTCCCTCGTTTCTACAAACTCAGCACCCACAATTGTACGGACTTTGTTTAACCAATCAATGTCTTAGAGAGACCTATAGCAAGATCATAATAATTTGGCGGGACCTAGCATGATCACTTTTGTTTTTTGTAAACATTTAAATAATTTCACTATTTCCGGCAGTAAAAAGGAGGTTCCAACTATAGTAAAAATCAAGTGAAACCTCTAATCAATCAAAGTACAGCATACATTTATATTTTATACTACATGATTATTCGCTCGCGCTATGTCCTGGTCTAAACATAATTTTTAAAATATTAGGTCAATTTTAAAATTTTCATATTGCGGTTAAATTTTAGTGTCGATTTCTTGTTATACGTCAAAATAAATTTTAAAATGTATGTGTGAGTTGCATACGAGATATGACAAATTTTTTGGATCGTCTCAGTATTATTGTTGTATTCAAGTAATCAAAATGGACAACATAATAAATACCCAACTACAAATGACAAAAAACAAACAAAAAATTTGCCGAGGAATCCCTTGCATGATTTGAAATATTATTGTCTCCTTTTTATATTTATTTAGAAGTCTGTTTTTATGTATTAATACAGATTCACGACTCATGTGTGTTGGGAGAAAAAAAAAAACTTTTAAGATGATGATGGAGAAAGTGTTTAAGTATTTAGAAGAGAAATATAAGTAATGGAAAGCTTTGATTTTTTTTTCAACTCTTTCTTATTACTCACTTCTTAACTTCTTAACTTTTTAAAACTTTTTGAACTAGGTTACAAATGAGAGGGTGAGGAGGTATTTATAGCCTCCAAACTACAAAATGTCTAGAATATTACAATCTTATATCTAGATTATTCTACCATAATATCTATATTATTTTATTACAATTATCTAGATAATTCTATGAAAATATCTAGATTTTTATTCTTAAGGAGGTGGAAAGATGTTGAGATGATTCTAGAAAAATTCTAGAATCTTTTAAGGAGGTGGAGGTGTTGATATTTCTAGAGAAGACTCTAGAACTTGGATTATATATGGGGTTTGGCCCAATAATTAAACTTGATCCAAAATCAAGTTTAACTTCCAACACTCCCTCTTAAACTTGATTTTGCTACTCCAAGCAAACTCCTCATCTTGATAAAATCTTCGCGTTTAAGAGGCTTGGTGAAGATATCGGCTACTTGATCATTTGTCTTCACATACTCCAACTGCACTTCCTTCTTGTTAACACACTCTCTAATGTAGTGATACCGTGTGTCAATGTGCTTACTTCGATCATGGAAGACAGGGTTCTTCGCCAATGCTATTGCTGACTTGTTATCCACAAAGATTTTCGTTGGCTCCTCTTGTGGCAAGCTTATCTCCTTTACCAAGTTTCGTAACCAAATAGCATGGCAAACACATGAAGTAGCCGCTACATACTCTGCTTCACAAGTGGATAATGTAACGATTGGTTGCTTCTTCGACATCCATGTGAACACCGTATCTCCATTGTAGAACACGAAGCCACTTGTGCTCTTTCGGTCATCTATGTCTCCACCCCAGTCGCTATCGCTATATCCAACAAGCTTGTGACGTTAGAGATAGAATAGTATAGACCAAAGTCTATGGTACCTTTGATATAGCGAAGAATCTTTTTTGCCGCCTTGAAATGAGTTGTTGTTGGATGCTCTATGTAACGGCTAACAACTCCAACCGCATATAAGATATCGGGCCTTGTGCATGTTAAATAACGTAAGCTTCCAACCAAGCTCTTAAAGAGTGTCGGATCCACTTTTTCTCCTTCCTCGTTCTTTGATAACTTGATTCCACATTCCATCGGCGTGTTAACTGGATTTGAGTCTTCCATCTTGAACTTCTTAAGTACCTCCTTAGCATAGCATTCTTGAGTAATGAAGATTCTATTATCTTCTTGTTTCACTTCAATTTCGAGGTAGTAAGACATCAATCCAATATCCGTCATCTCGAACTCCTTTGTCATCTCTTTCTTGAACTCCTCGAACATGCTTAGATTATTACCCGTGAATATTAAGTCGTCTACATACAAACATGCAATCAATATATCACCATTTTGAATTTTGATATAGAGTGCATGCTCATATGGACACTTGATGAAATCTTTCTCCTTGAAGTACTTGTCAATTCGAGTATTCCAAGCTCTTGGGGCTTGTTTTAACCCATAAAGTGCCTTTCTCAACCTTAAGACTTTATCTTCTTGTCCCTTGATTAAATAGCCTTGTGGTTGCTCAATGTAAACTTCTTCTTCAAGTTCTCCATTTAAGAAGGCTGACTTGACATCCATTTGATGTATCTTCCATGTGTTTTGAGCCGCCAATGAAATGATTAGTCTAACCATTTCTAAACGAGCAACAGGAGCAAATACCTCATCATAGTCAATTCCAGCTCTTTGACTATAGCCTTTAGCCACCAATCTTGCCTTGTATCTCTCTACTTCTCTTTTAGAATTTTTCTTTTCTTTGTACACCCACTTTACACCGATCACCTTGTGCCCATTTGGAAGTGAAGCCAACTCCCATGTATTATTGTTTTCTATCGCCTTGATCTCTTCATCCATTGCATTTCTCCATGTCTTCTTTTCAATGGCTTCTTGGTAATCCATGGGCTCACACTCCGAAAATAAGCAAAATAAAGTAAGATTTTCTTGATTTTCGGTTACCTCATAAAGTTCTTGTAGACTTCTAAAACGTGGATTCTTTTCGCTTGAACTTTCTTCTCCTTGAGAACTTGTTGGTGAACTTGGTGGTGTAGTAGGCTCCTCTCTTGGTTGCTCGAGATCATCTTCTTCAAAATGTGGAAAGAAATTATAATCTTCATCATTTGATCTCCAATCTCATTCTCCTTCTTCTTCAAAAATAACATTTCGACTTATGATTGTCTTCTTCGTGTCCGGATTGTAAAGCTTGTAGCCTTTGAAGTTAGTATCATAACCAATGAAGATATACTTTTCACTTTTATCATCTAGTTTGCTTCGCTTCTCGTCCGGTACATGAGCATGAGCAATGCTTCCAAAGACTCTTAAGTGAGAAACACCGGACTTTCTTCCGCTCCAAGCTTCTTGTGGAGTTTTTCCTGAGACACTTCTTGTTGGAGATCGATTTAATAGATAAACCGCACAAGCGACTGCTTCTGCCCATAACTCCTTTGATAGTTTCTTACTTTTTAGCATGCTCCTCACTATCTCTAAAATTGTTATATTTTTTCTTTCCGCTACTCCATTTTGTTGAGGGGTTCTTGGCACCGTTAATTATCTTCGAATACCGTTATCTTCACAATACTTCTGAAATTCCTTGGATGTAAACTCTCCTCCACGGTCGGATCTCAAGGCTTTAATCACAAGGCCACTTTCCTTTTCAACATAGGTTTTAAACTTTTTGAAGTTTTCAAATACTTCTGATTTTTCTTTCAAAAAATAAACCTATGTTTTTCTTGAAAAATCATCAATAAAGAGAAAAAAGTAGTTGCTTTTACCGAGTGATCTTGGCTTGATTGGACCACACACATCCGTATGTATAAGCTCCAACGGCTTTTGAGCTCTTGTGCTTGACTCTTTTGGAAAACTTATTTTGAATTATTTTCCAAGTAAACACACTTCACAAACTTGATTTGGATGGTTGACGCAAGGTAGTCCTCTCACCATTTCTTTCTTCGAAAGCAACTCCAATCCTCCAAAGTTGAGATGTCCGTATCTAAGATGCCAAAACCAAGACTCCTCCTTATAGCATATCTTGAGACATTGTGCGATGTCATTTTGAATGTTAAGGACAAACATTCTATTTTTTGACATCGGCACCTTTGTAATGAGATTGTTTTCTTGGTCTCTTATTGAAAGGCTATTATCCTTTAATCGAATATGATAACTTTTCTCTAAGAGTTGTCCAAGACTCAAAAATTTGGTCTTCATAGTTGGAATATAGTAAACGTTGGAGATAAATTGATGATCTCCATTCTTTAATCGGATGAGAATTTTTCCTTTACCTTTAACCTCCATCTTTGATTTATCTCCTAAAGCAACGTCTCCTCTCACCGATTCATCAAGCTCCACGAACATGTTTTTTCTTCTGCACATGTGATTACTTGCACCGCTATCAAGATACCACTTATGATTATCTTGTTGTTCATCCTTCTTATAAGCCATTAATAACATGTCTTCTTCTTGGATTTTTTTTCATCGTAGTTGACCTTCTCCTCGACTTTTTTGTTGTTGGGAGCTTTACATTCAGAAGCATAATGTCCAAGCTTCCCACAATTATAGCACTTGACACTAGATTTATCGTACCTTGATTTTTGATTTCCTTTCCCATGACCTCTTGATGAGCTTTCTCCTCTTTGGTTGGTGTTATCTTCATAGGGCCTCCAACCTCATCCATTTCCATATCCACGACCTCGTCCTCGTACTTGACCACCACCTCTTCTTTGATAACTTTGGCCATTTCCTTCTTTAACATGATCAATCCGCATCTTTAGTACTTGTTCGGCGATATCTTCCTTTTTCTTCTTCTTTTCTTCATAGGCTTGTAATGATCCAAGAAGTTGCTCTATTGTCATAGCCTCTAAATCTTTTGTCTCTTCTATGACGGTGACAATATGCTCAAATTTTGGATCCAACGATCTAAGAACCTTTTCTATGATTCTCACATCGTCTAACTTTTCTCCATTTTTTTTAGGTTATTCGTAACCGTCAAAACTCTTTGAGAAGTAATCGGAGACGAGTTCACCTTCCTTCATTTGCAATGCTTCAAATTCTCCTCTTAGAGTTTGAAGACGTACCTTCTTGACTTGATCGACACCCTTGTAGGATGTTCGAAGCTTCTCCCATGCTTCTTTGGCCGACGTAGCTTCTGCGACCTTCTCGAACGTATTTTCATCTAATCCTTGATAGATTAGACGGAGAGCTTTCTTGTCTCTCTTCCTTGAGTCTCTCAAACTATCCTTTTGAGCTTGAGATATACTACCTTCATTCTCCGGTTCAACGAAGCCTTTCTCGACTATCTCCCACACGTCATGTGCTCCTAGGATAGCCGTCATTCGTAGACTCCAATTGTCATAGTTGCTCTTTGTAAGCATCGGGACTTGGAAGGGAACACCATTGTTCGCCATCTTGATGTGAATCTTCTAGCTCTGATACCACTTTGTTGGAAGAAAAAAAAAACTTTTAAGATGATGATGGAGAAAGTGTTTAAGTATTTAGAAGAGAAATATAGGTAATGGAAGGCTTTGATTTCTTTTTCAACTTTTTTTTATTACTCACTTCTTAACTTCTTACCTTTTTAAAACTTCTTGAACTAGGTTACAAATGAGAGAGTGAGGAGGTATTTATAGCCTCCAAACTACAAAATGTCTAGAATATTATAATCTTATATCTAGATTATTCTACCATAATATCTATATTATTTTATTACAATTATCTAGATAATTCTGTAAAAATATCTAGATTTTTATTCTTAAGGAGGTGGAAAGATGTTGAGATGATTCTAGAAAAATTTTAGAATCTTTTAAGGAGGTGGAAGTGTTGATATTTCTATAAAAGACTCTAGAACTTGGATTATATATTGGGTTTGGCCCAATAATTAAACTTGATCCAAAATCAAGTTTAACTTCCAGCAATGTGAAATATTATCCAAATACAAGTGACAATATGTCGCAATTCATTTAAAGTTTAGAAGTGGCTAGGTTGATAACTAGATCTTTACGAAGCGTCTTGCCCGAAGGAGTCTTTGGTATGGAATCTATAAATGCAACCTTTCTTATTTTCTTATACGGTGATACCTGTTTATTACATTTTCATTTTTTATCATCTAAATAATAATAAAAAAAATTAGATAATGAATTGAGTCATAGATGTGATCATATAAAGTACCTGTTTAGAGATGAATTCAATAAGTTGTTTCTCGGAGACATTGCTGTTAGGCTTTCGAACCACGTAAGCCATTGGATATTGTCCTGCTTCTCTATCCGGAAACCTTTGCCATACACAAAACCAAAGAGCATTATAGAGG